>PNEQ01079230.1:60648-87336 GCA_003012365.1 Medauroidea extradentata
AATCGATTATCTATTGGCTTATAACCGTACAAGCAGGTAGCAAGCGATAGCACTTCGCATTATTTCCTTATTTACTACTGGCTTGCAGTAGTCAAACGCGTTTCGTAACAGCCGCCAGCAAGTCACAGACATGACAATGAAGTATACATAATTGGCGTTCAACCTGACCTGGAATGTATCTGCGAAATTTACGTACCTCAAATGACAATAAAGCGACTGTGACACCATACGTCTTTGATTTGAAACTGCAAAATGGAAAATTTTTTTTTTTTTTATTATTATTAAAATAATAATGTCCAGAGCTCTACAACAATCAAAATTTAATATAACCAACATATTAACATGACAATTTTTTACTATCCGAAGACATTTTGTGCAGATGTTTATGGATGCTACAATTATTTTCATTACAAAATACAAAATTTATTTTATTTTTTTTTTAACTCCACTATTTTTTAATCGGTTATCTTTCTAGAACTCTTTTGCAGTGATTCTGCATGGCCAAACTAATTAAAGATTCCGTTATTATTTATGTCGAGTAGTTTACCAAGAATATATACTATGCTCTGTGAAGATAAAATTTTTATAATACAGTCTGAATAATAATGGAAGACAAGCGAAAGTTAAACCGTCCATTCACTGGCCATGAAGCAGAGCTGCACGTGTGGACATAAGGCACTGAAACCACTTGATGCAAAGATCTTTTCGCCATAAAATCGTGGCTCTACCAATAAGACTTACCTGCCGTAACATGCAGGAGCCAAACAGACACGGGGCTGGTATCATCAGTCTCAGGCAGCCAATCAGCGGCGAAGTTCGCAAGTATCAAACGAGCTCCCACGTCTTTTCACGTCCGTATTACTATTTTGTCTGTCTCTTGGGTTTCTACTGGCAAATCATAGTCGAATGTTGTCACAATAATCTTATTCTGAATGGTGTAGTCAAACGAGAGAAGTGTCTGGACTAAGACACGTTGCCTTTATTCATAAAACAAGAGTTGCCGATTTGCACAAAAGTAGAGAAGATAGTTTATCGCGGGAAATATTGAATCTTTTCTAGGTTTCAAAACAGGTTCAGCTGACAAACTGTATTATTGTGGACATACGCCATTGCTAGAGCCACGATTTTATGGTGAAAAGATTTTTGCAACATTTGGCTTCGATGCGTCATGAGCACGTCTACAGGTCTGCTACATCGCCCGTAATTGGATAATTTTACTCTCACTTGCCTTGGCTACATCGCCCGTAATTGGGTAATTTTACTCTCACTTGCCTTGGCAAATTACAGACGTAAGGAGTCACAATAATCGTATTCTGATTGGTGCAGTCAAATGAGAAACGTGTCTGAACAAAGACACGCTGCCAATAACCTTGAAACAGAACTGCCGATGTGCACGTGAGTCACTGAAACAAAGTGGGGCAAAAATCTTTTCGCGACAAAATCGTGGCCCTAGCCATCGCGATATATGCAGGGACCAGAAAAATTCCGTTTTATTTTAGACACACACTAGAATTTCAATAACTGTAAGTTGGTGTCACTTTCGTAATTGGTCCTAGACTCATTTTGTATGTCGTGTAAGTCGCTGGGTCAGTAATAAAAATGTTACTATAGTGCAGGCCGATTCAACTGTGTCACACAACAGCTAATGAATAGGGCCACGATTTTGTCGCGAAAAAATTTTTGCCCCACTTTGTTTCAGTGTCTCTCGTGCACATCGGCAGCTTTGCTTCGTGGTTATTGGCAGCGTGTGTTTGTTCAGACACGTCTCTCATTTTACTGCATAATTCAGAATAAGATTATCGTGACTCCTTACGTCTGTAATTTGCCAAGGCAAGTGAGAGTAAAATTATCCAATTACGGGCGATGTAGCAGACCTGTAGACGTGCACATGACGCATTGAAACCAAATGTTGCAAAATTATTTTCACCATAAAATCGTGGCTCTACTAATGAAAAGCTTCTGTCTGCTTGAGTTCACATACATTCTTGGATATACTGAAACTCCGAACTTTTCCTGTCTCGAGATATATGTCGTCCCAGAAATCTTACAATGAGACTAAGAAAAACAAACAACGAAAAACGAAAAAAGAGAAAACAAGCCTGGTTGGCTGTAGTCAACATACCCACCAACCAAAAAAACAGAGCATGAACGATCCCATAACGAATTAGTCAACAACAAATAAAGGGAAAAAAAACAATCAAAAATAAAAATCGAAGAACAAACTAATGTGTAAAACTCAGGACATCACAATTAAGACAGCACAGACAATACTGGGACGAAAACAATAATGGACGCAAGACAGGATAACAACGATGACGTCACAGACAACATACTATACGACACAACGATGAAGACACAAAAGAAAACAGTATATTTCCAAAGGCCGACTTTGTGTCATTCTGTCCCATTGCAAGAAATGTTCAAAGACATTAAGAGGGCGTGGTACATAACTCAGCCAATTTGCGAAAATTAAACAATAGCAATTCTAGACAATAATTTTAGCCAACGTTTTAAACAATATTGTTTCCAGTGTTACGAGCTTCTGAGGCACAATCTAAGACGCCGGAACCTCGGGCATTTAACTGCAGTGCAAGAGATCACGCGTAACGTATTAGTAATTCTGGATAAATATTTGTTCATAAAGTTAGCAAATACCATTAGCTAGGATTGTCATTGAGGATTTCATTCGTATTGGCTTCGAAAAACAGCGTTTATTTATCTACCACGCACTCATAAGTTCAGCTGATTAGTAGGGACCCTTGTTTTTCGCGAAAAGAATTTTGCCTCATTTTGTTTCCGTGCATTACGCGCACATCTGCAGTTCAGCTTCGGGGTCAGTGATTGGATATTTTAACTCTCACGAGACTTGGGATTCTACCGGCAAGTGACAGATGTGTGGTGTTTCAGGAAAGTTATTGTTATTGGCTCAGTCAAATGAGATACGGCACTTCACACACACACAATGCAAATAATCATGAAGCAGAACTGCAGATGTGCACGTAAGTCGCTGAAACATAGTGGGGCAAAATTCTTTTCGCGAAAATCAGGGGTCCCTACTGATCAGAATACTGCCTTTTACTTGTGCGTAGATATGTTTCCCTATTTTACTGTGCCAGTAAGAATCCGCTATTGTATCTGTTAAACATCTGTTATTGGTCTGCAAACAGCTACTTTGTGTCAGACGTACCTACATCACCCAATCATATATGTCTATGAAACTACAGTTTTATCATGGGCTTGTTGGCACAATACCGTAAACTATACACATAACAGATTGAAACTAAATGCTGCGAAAATATTTTTGCGACAAAGTCGCCGCTTTACCAGTCGTAGAAGGTGCAGGCTGCTACACTGCTTTGCAAATACGGTTGTACGAAAGACTCTTGTGGTTTTCTTTTGTCTGTATGTAGAGTCATTAGATGCCGGAAAAATTCGTGGATTCAATGACGTGTAGGCGAGCCTCCAAGAGTATTTGTGTACTGAATGTGGTAGCAGCTGTTTATTATCTGCTCGATGTCACATTGGTCGGTTCCAGTTTTATAATTGGCTCAGTTACTTCCAGGATGTGTCGAGTAACTCAACGACCAGTTGTGGGCGTGAAACAGACCTACAGTTCCTAGAATTCTAGCTTGCGCCTAAATGACAACGCAAATTGTTCAGGTCTCTAGCCATTCCGAAGTACAACTTATCTTGCAACATGTACACGTCATGCCACTGCGTGTATGCGGTATTGGTTCGCTGCGATAAATAAGTACTGCAATAGCGTATGTATACGATTCTGCTTAAAGTTCATGTTTAATAAATTGATAGTCAGAAAGAACTCGTCTGGTAATATTTTTGTATACTTAACTGTGTTTTGCATTAGTTACTATTTCAGAAGGTCTTTAGGCCTTTAGGAAAAGTTTTTTTAATTCTTGAAATAAATCACGTGCTTTACAAAAAAAACTATTTTATTTATCTGAGACCAAGTTAATTCATTTTGCGAGATAAGATAGAATTCCGTGTCATTGAATAAAATTAATTTTTAACAGATTAATGTTTTCTTTTTTGCTCGTTTTCCATAAAGCTCTTTTTTCCGTGGAACGACTGCTGCATTTACTTCGTTAGTTTTCGTCTCGAGAAGTCCCCGGTGACTGCGAGTCCTTTAATGATGTCAGAAACTCTGACGACAGAAAACTTATTAAATTCTCTTCTCACAAAGGTAATTAAAACTTTGAATCAAAGTTTTTTCGCTGAATGATAAAGAACATCCTTCAGCTTGCAGAACCTTGAAATCATTGTTTTAGTTCCAATTCGACGAATAAGAGTTTCTAGAACTGTGATAATGCCAAAGAGATTGATTTTTCCTGCTGTTATGGATTATAACGTCAAATAGTTGGTTTTTATTTGTCTTCATTTTTTAGAATAAAAAGAATAAAATGTACGCTTACAAAAGAAAGTGTTGCTTACTTAATTAACTCAGCTAACTTCTTGTACGTAGTTTTACATTTACGTATTACGACAATTTACAGTGTGACCAAATAATCGTGTTTTATGATACTTATAAGTAGATAGTGAATACGTTTATACCGTTTGCATTATTTTAGCGTAAAAATTATTTCCCCTAAAAACTACAGCTTAACTACGGAAAATTCGAAAGGAACATTGCATTGCTGACATAATGTTCTACTTAAAAATGTGCTTAAAATATTATGTATGGACGCATAATTTCGATCTGTGTTTGTATTTCCAAGCACGAACATGTATTCGTAAAATACGTGGTTAGTACTTAAAATGAAATTATGTTTAAAACGATATCAGAGCAACTTTAAGTTTGGTTTAATAATTACTTATTTAGAAAGAGATATTAAGCACTGCTATTAATTTCAATAATTCATTGTAAACATTTACCTTAAACCACCTATTTTTTGTACTTTTTTTTTTTTTGCCTATAGGACTACTTGATTATTTGACAGAAACTTAGTATCAATTTTTCTTTATTTACAATTTACATTTCAAACAAAATTATGTTTTAATTATAATTTCTCTCATAGGAAAACATAATTTTATATGATCTTTTTATAGCTACTGAATATTAGCCTAATTTTTAAATGAACTCAAATAATATGATAGTGGAAGACCGCAATGCACCAAAATTCTTCTACTGTGCTTATTTTTATACTAGAGGAAAGTACGAGCTCAACACAAATTATTTATCCATGCATCAGAATAAGAGACGTGAAAATGCACTTATTCGTTTGGGCACGATCTATATTTCAAACAGTCGTAAGTTCGTGTCAGTTTTGCAGTTGGTGCTTGACCTATCTGACTCATCCTAGTAGGGCGCTGAGCCAATAATATAGAAGCAACTAAATGTACGCCCAATCACGTGGTACCGCTGTGTCAGCGAGCAGCCAATGCAATGAGCAGCTTTTGTCTTCTTGAGTACACAAATATTCTTAGAGACTATAAAATACAGGTCAGTGAACCCACGTATTTCTATAATGTCTGTTCTTAATTTGCTTCTATATTTTAAAAAAATTAAGAATCATATGAATTACTTCAGCAATTTGCTAAACCTATAAAATTACAACTGTATAAAACAAAAAAAAAACTCTTGGTATTGCAGAATATAATGTTTGAAATTCAAACACCGGGAACACACATTATTGAAAACAATATCATGACGGTTTTCGAACTTACTTAAATTTTACTCATAGCCTATAAATATACTTGATATGAACTATGCAGTTATAATTACAGGTACGTCAATTTCGCGGATTCATCTGTCAGCAGCTTAGACTTGTCAGTCCTATACACCCACTGGCCACAATCGATTATCTATTGGCTTATAACCGTACAAGCAGGTAGCAAGCGATAGCAGTTCGCATTATTTCCTTATTTACTACTGGCCTGCAGTAGTCAAACGCGTTTCGTAACTGCGGCCAGCAAGTCACAGACATGACAATGAAGTATACATAATTGGCGTTCAACCTGACCTGGAATGTATCTGCGAAATTTACGTACCTCTAGTTATAATTTGTTTCTTAACTAGTAAGTCAAACAAATGCAGGCATGTTACTGTGGCTTTAAATATACATTAGAGCATTACGTTATGATATTTTCGAGTATATTTTGAGAGTAAGATGTGGTTGTGACTTCTTAAGATTTCATTACTTTTATTTGCATTTACGCCTTTTCTGTGACTCATTTACGTGCAGTGAATGAAATGGAACGTACTATTAAATTGTCTATACCTTTGAAAATGAATATAAATAAAAATGATAAAACTAAGGGAAAAATTACGTAAACTGATTAAATAATTGAGACTAAATAGCTGTGTAAAATTGTAACGAAAGTGTAACGTTCTCTACGCCTAAGGAAAAACTACCTGATAAGTTTAAAGATAATCATCCATAACCGGTACTATTACATTGAGTTACAAGGAAGAAATAAAAAATAAATTTTTAAATGTAACTTAATGTCACAATAAAAGCATCGGATGAAACAAAGATTGTCTTCAAGCATAGAGTCTGTAAAATAAAATTTTTGTTTCATAGATTTTTAGTACTAACCTAATGCAAGTTTATGCAGTAAGTATTAAATTATTAATTGTTACAATTTTTATGTTTCGTCTGTACATACTCGTTAATTATTTCAGTCTTGTTATCTGCTACAAAAAAGTACTACAGCCGAGTATGTTCGTAATATTTTACTTTGTCACTTGCAATATATTTGCATAAATGAGTATCTACATGTCAGTTATTCGAAAGTCCATAATATTTGGCAACATTGTACATGCGCAGAAACTTGCGCGACATTTCTTGGTAGTTTTAATTGCACTGTAAATGGTACTTCAGAGTCATTAGCTTCAAAAGTAATGACAAGAATGTTTCCCAAATGAAGTTAAGGAGTTTAACTTTGCAATCAAGGCATGATCATTATAATTTGTTGCAGTGTTGTCCTGCAAAAAAACTTCAAATTCGGAAGATGCAGATCGAATGAAAGGGCTGAAAAACACCATCACCAAACAGTCCATCTTCCACGATAACTACACACAATATGGCTTCAAGAATGGAGAATCCAGGTCATAATTCCTACTTTCACCTGAACGTTAATTGGCAGCAATTATAAAAACAGGTTAGTTATAACTGACGAGTACCACGTAATTAATATTTTACTTTACACTTTCAATTTTATAAATTTGGCAATACATCAACGTCGAACTAGCTCAGAGCTTCTCTATGCATTATCATTTACAAACTAAAAAATTAAATATTGTGTTTTAATTAGTGCTGGCAATAATATTTAAAGTCATAGAACGCTTATTAGCAGATAAAAAAGTCTTATAAAACTTTATTTAATCATATGGTAATTTAATGGCACATCAAAGAATTCAATATTTAGTGTTAAAACTGCGCGTGCATACATACAGAGGTGTTTCTCTTGCATAGGCGTAGCAAGTAAACTAACTTGGACTTAGACTCAATTTACAATGTGGCAACGAGAGGCGGAAATTAGAAAAAAAACCTCACTGATATTGATAATTATATTGTTATTAAGTTTTCACTAAGGGTGTACAAACCTTACAGAGGGCCTGCTCAGCAACATTAAAGCTCTGTTTCAAATGTGAGATTTTCTTGACGATATTCTCAACATGATGAACTGAAAGATAATCAGAATGCGACCCAGTCGGTAAAATTTATTATATTGGTAAATTGGGCATGTGATTAAGTTTTTCATACATTCAACAAGTAAATATTTTAAAATTTTAAAAAGACTTTAGCATGGTAATTTTGGCTCGTTATTAATACAATTCAATTTAAGGGCTTGTTCCCGAGTTTTTTTCAGACTGGTGCCAATAACTCAAATATTTTTTAACCAAAAGTTTTGAAAAAAATTGAGTCAATGTGCAACCACATGATGCACAATACTGTGGATCCGTTTTTTGAAATAGTGTACCATTCGCCAGCAAAAAAATAATTTCCTTCATCTTTGCTTATTTTCACGACGAAAAACGTGGTACTTTGGGTAATGAAATCTTAAAAACCGTTCAGTATAATTCTACAAAAAAATCTGTTACAAATTATAACATATAAGTGTCAAAACTGTGCAGCGAAATTTTGATATGAGTATTAGGTAGCAATAAAAAAATATATTCGAAATCACAGCAAAACTCCGTAACAAGGCCTTAAAGGTGGTTCAATGCTTTATAAAACCGTTGCGCACAAATTTCAGTTTTCTTATCGTAACAGAAGAAACTCTCTGTTCTTTAAAGTATTATTGAAACGTAAGTGTACTAAAAACTTAACCATTTTCATGGACATGCGTCGTTGTGAACGGACGATATTGAATCTCAAAATATTCGCAGTAAAACAAAAGATTTTATGCAAGCTAAAAGGAAAGGAGAGCAGGCGAGTTTTCGATCTGGATGCTATTCGTTAATAGCCTTCTCACTCTCGTTTAGCAGTTTTAGAATGAAGTTCTTTCTGCAGAAGATCTGCGCACAATTGCACGGATTAAGCAAACGACCTCTTACGGGCGTCTATTTGCGTGTCAGAGGCTCAGAAGTTACGGAGCTATAAGGTCGACCTTGAAGCGCGCATCATATACCGCTTCGCCACAACGAGCTACGTGCTGAACAAGCGTGCAAGATTCTTGCGATATATTTTCACTACGCGACTTTAAGCGATAACAACTTAATTACGTTGGTCTGCAGCAAGGCTGATAGCATGGTTCTATCTGAGTTTCGCATGCATCCGGTTAGTACATTTCCAAGTACGATGCACAGAGAGAAAAAATTTGTGAGAAAATTTCCCTGCAATATTATTTTGTAGATTTAACAACATAATTTTGCGGAGGACACAATATTTTAGTGGTGTCAACAAAATGATTTTGTGATGACCACTAAATAAATCTTGCAGGGTAAATAACCACAAAATACATTGTACCTGCAACAAAAAATAATTTTTTCCGTGTAGTCTTGTTGGAGAGGCTTAGAAATAGTAATTTTAATAAGCATGGTGTGGTAAATAAAGATATTCCGACATTGTAAGAAGTGTGATATTATTGGGCACACGTGAAACAGATTGTTAAAATAACGTATTTACAAACTAACTGCAATGCACTTGAGCCACGTGGGCATCGTCCTTCAAAAATTGTTCCCTATGGACGGAAATGAGAGTATGCTGTCTTGGTGTCTTTGCATAAATTGTGTAGTTGTTCAGAAGCTTCCACGACGGCGATTCAGGTTATGTTCTCGGTGAGGTTGTACGCGACATTCGCAAGCGACATCTTGGCGGTAGTTTTGTCGCAGCACTTGAGTTTCCTCCACGGAGCTGCGTAATTGACCTCCGAGCTCCTGAAACATGTAACATGTAAGTTACGTCGAGCGTTCCATCAAGAAAATTACTTCTCGGGAGGTAGTGTGTACTTTCACGTTGCTGTTAGTTATGCCTCAAGCAGAACGACACGTCCGTATGTATGTTGGCTGTAAGTAATTAACGCCAGCTCACTTGTAACATATTCTAAGGCAATTTTGTTCACCTTCGTTCCTTGCGTTCTATTTACATTGCGCATGATTTATGGCATGTGATAAACTAGACTTCGATTACCTGTATGGCAAACTAGATATATATTATGATTTGCCTAAATATAGTGGTAAACCACGTTGCGGGCTTCGCAAAACTGGGAAGGAGTTGCTGTCGAGTTATCTAGGTCACCAACAGAGAGAAGGCATGTTTAGTTTCGGAAATAAGTAACCAACGTATCAAATAGGCTATCAAATCACAGTCAAAATGTTTAACAAATTTCTGTTACTGAAATTAGAATCCTTAGTATCACCAGGTAGGATAGGTTTACCCTAATTACCTAAGTGCAATCTGTGAGTTCATTGGGTAAGAGCCTTTATATCATTTCAGTATCGTGTGTTAAGGGGTATGGAAAAGTACGATATGTCGAGCGGGCGACTGAAATACTCTATCGTCAATAAAATCTGAACTACTCATCAAAATTCTATGAGATGTTTTGCCGAGTAAATATTTTAGCAGCGGACGTTTATTTACCTAACACTATGCGCTAGTATGCTTTACTATCGGGAAACATCCATAAACATCTCGCGCAGATATTTTCGGATAGTAACATTATTTTCATATTCAGTACACGTGTATTTCTTTTAATTCGGTTACTGTACAGACCTTTATAATATCATATTAAAATTTTAAAAATTACAGTTTTTAATTTTTGTAGATTTTGTGTTTTCAACCCCTCATTTTTCTAAAAACTTATTTTTTACTCGAAAATAAAGCATGCTGTGTATACATGTATAAATAAATAAACCCATTACAGGGTATTGGTTACTCTAGCTACGGACTTATGATTGTTGGCTAGAAGCGATATCTACGGCATGCTGCGACATTGTCGGCCAATGAGAGACGTATAGCGAGCACATTGTAACCGGTTACGGTCTAGTCTGCTGTCGGGGAAAACCCCCAATTTTGCACATCCCTGCGAATAATTCATGCAAAACCCGAGCAAGTTGGTGACCTAAAAAATCACCAGGGAGAATTCCTCGCGCGAGTAATGTGTGTGATATTGGGGGACAGAGCCCGTTCTATTTTCAAGAGAGGTTGTTGCACGAAACAAGCTATAATTTTCTCAGTTCTCTGCTAGACGTATGACAAGCTGTTCCATCATTCCGAGAGCTGAGGAGTCACGTTTAATGTTACACTCGCAAAAAGGAAGTTGTTTAGTTAATTATTTGAATAAAAATGTGGATCGAATGGTAGGGATCCCTTGTAAGTACAACATATTTAATACGTATTAACATTTATGAACAGAGTTTTTGTTTATCGTTAAATAGCAGATGTAATGGATGGTTTGTATATTCCGAAGTTATAAACATATCTCGCTCAAGTAGGTGATATGCTGCAATATTGGCGTATATGTCTCTCAATGTTTCTTTGGGATTTCGCTGGTGTTTCATCATTAGACATATGAAATAAAGGCACATTTCTTGCTTTATTTAAAACCAACATTAATTCAAGCAGAGAATATCGTACTATGAATAATACAGCCTTCTGGAATGTTGTGCACTCTAGCGAGCTAGAGGTTGAAGACATAGTCAGGAGCTCAGAGAAGTATGCAGTACGAACTATGTTCGCATTCATGCGCCACACAAAATGTATTATAGGCAGCACTTCCACCTGCAGCTTTCTGCAGCTGGAATCAAACACAATCGTAACTGTGTAGGTCTATTATAGTGATTTATGCAGCCAGATATACTCAGGACTTAGGCCTACTTCTTTTTTTTATCTTGTTACCGTTTAAGGCTTCATTCGGATTCACGACCACATACATTTGGCAGCCCACAAAATTCTGAACAGTTTGTAGCGAATAACTTTAATTCGACCATTTTTGTCTTAACCTCTTTATGCTCCTCGGGTACAAATCCATACAACACTACAGTTTTTATCGTTTCTAGTAAGATTAGGTTCAAACAAATAATGCTCTTAATGAACGACTTCGCTTAAAATATTTGTAAGTTAAACGGGAGTTTTTTTTTTTTTTTTTTTTTTTTTTTTTTTTTTTTTTTTTTTTTTTTTTTTTTTTTTTTTTTTTTTTTTTTTTTTTTTTTTTTTTTTTTTTTTTTTTTTTTTTTAGAAATCACTTGTTTATTTCTGTGATCTTTTTGTATCATCCAAACAGTTAAAAACAGTTAAAGCTGTACTTGGTACAAAATATATTTTAAAATTGCTTCCTCTTATTTGTATTATCTCGGCAAAGTTATCTTGCTTCATTCATAACTCTGTTAATACGTTTGTCGCCTTTCGTTTCACTCTTTCAGGGAAAAATTCCATACGTAACTTGAAACACTTTTAAATGTTAAAGTAGAAACACAGTTAGTTTTTTTTTTCACGAGGAAAGTACACTGCAAATTAAATAAATGCTAATTACGTGTTTTGTTCACTGTGTTTCATCACAAGGCAAACATTTTCTGGAAATCAAACAAGACTTTTTGCACTCACCCTAAACGAAATTTATATTGTTTTTGGGTGATTTCAGTCAATTCGTACAAAGATAAGATGCTACCACATACAACGTATGAGGATGTACGAACAACTAGACAAAGCACACTTAGTTCGTAGCACCAGACATTCAAATACAGATCAATACCCTGTTGCAGAAGACGTCATATCCACGTGCGTTGCCTAGCAACCATGATGCTTGATACAACAGTGTTTCAAATACGCTGTTCAACAAACGATGACAGATTCTCCTTTATTTAATCTATGCCACGTATTTTTTTAAGGAAGTAAAATGTTTATGTATTCTGAAAAATTTTGTAACCCTGTTTCCCTATTTTATAAATTCACTCACTTCTGTCACGACGTTCCTACCCCCGACCCGAAATAAAACAAGCGAAGATTTGTATTTACTCTATATCGAGTCCTGCGTTGATTTATAACAAAGAACACTTACGTTACGAATGAATTGGTTTCGTGATCAATTTTCTCGTTTATTTCACTAAACAAAATTCTTTGGATTTTCTCCGCCTACAAAGAATAAACATTTCCTGTATCTACTCTTTATGAATTCATAATTACAACATTAATAAATATGTTTTACAATATATTTAAATGAAAATTCTATTATATTTATTTACTTCAGAGAACAAAATGGTTTCTTAAAATACGTGTGATAGAAATTAAATCATTAGCAGCATATTTCTAACAAGAAATAATCGGCTTAACTAAATAGCCTACGTTGCTGAACGTAGGTGCAAATTAATCTTTAATCTTACAATCGTTCATTTACTATAAAATTATGACGTAATATAGTAATTAAGTATCTTGCTATCTTCTAACATTGTAGGAATTAAAAATAAAATAAGACATATGTATTGTAACAAATAAATGTTCAAAGTTCGCCACAGTATGGATAATAACACAACCTGATCAAAGTACGTTAATGTCATTATACTTACTAAGTACTAAATGAGTACCGAATACAGTGAAATTCTGGAAAATCTTTCCTCAGATACCACACGTGAAAAAAATGATCCAAAAATTGCCCTCCGTTTTGACATAAAAACGCGACGTAAACATACGCAACCAAATATAACTATCTAAGTAATAACTAATGTGTGGAAGTATTATGAAAATCTGAAAAACGGTTCCCGAGAATTTTCATGTCATCAGTAAAATTCAAATTCTTATAGTAGGAACAGTGACTGAAAAATATACTCAAAAACAATTTCACTTTACTTTGAACTATTTGTGTGCCGTGTTAAATGGAATTCTTTTTGAAGGTAAGTCAAGTACCTCGTGCGAACCAAAATTTTTTAAATTGTCATCATTTAAATAATATTGACACAGCGCAAACTAAATAGACAAGCGATATGTAATCTTACTATGTACTGTATGTGTACTGAGTTCCATGAAATTCTGATAAATGTTTCCAGAAATGTATTGTGTGTTCAGTACCTGCTCAAATAGCCATAGCTCAGAAAATACTAACAATGTGTGAACGAAAACATAAAATTCAAGTCACCTTGCTGTCTCCTATGTGTGTACAGAGTTTTAAATAGTTCTTCACGTGGTTCCTTTGATAACTCGTGTGATCATAATATCTTCGAACACCCTCCATTTTGAAAATTCAAAGACATTAGGAACTATAAATATAAAAGGCAAGTAAACTTAAAATGTACTATTCGTGTGCCAATGTTCGTGAAATTATAATAAATGCTTCTTCAGATAATTCGTGTGTTCGTGAACATGTTAAAATACAAGCCGTGTCGAAAATATGAATACATGTTGAACGAAAAACACAAGAGTCAAGTCAGTGTACTAAGTATTACCTGATCTTTGTAATTGGGGGAGGGGGGTGTAAGAAAAGTTAAATTGTTTTGTTAGATATAAGTAGAGCCACGATTTTACGGCAAAAAGATTTTTGCGCCATTTGGTTTCTATGACTTATGTTGACATCCGCAACTCTGTTTCATGGTCAGTGATTGGACGTTTTAACTGTCACACGTCTTGAGGTTCTACTGACAAATCACAGGCGTATTGCGTCACAATAGCCTCATTGTTATTGGTGCAGTGAAATGAGGGACGTGTCTGAGCAAAGACGCGCTGCCAATAGCCGTGAAGCAGAGCTGCCGAGGTGCACGCGAGACACTGAAACAAAATGTTGCAAAATTATTTTCGCGACAAAATCGTGGCTCTAGATATAAGCCATTGCTAACAAATATCGCTGAGTTTCAGAAAACCCACATTTACATTAACGGACTAATAACGTGAATATTATAAACAATAATAAACAAAGAAATAAACCAAGGAAGCCACAAATGGTTGTGGTCAACGAACATACAAATAATTCGGAAAAAGGAATATAGTTGTACGTAATGTAAACAGAAAAAGGAAAGTCAGAACACACAATGACGGAAAAAGTGCAAGAAAATGGCCGCAATTATAAACAAAAATAGAAAGGACAACACACACAGCGACAGGAACTGTTATGGATTTGGGATAACATAACGAATTTGACTCAGATGATATTAGTAGGCTCCTAAGACAACAAGTGTGATGTTTCTGGAACTGGTATATGTTCCCATCTTCTGAGGCCCAACAACAGCCTGAGGAACCAAACAAGCTGCTGTGACAAATGAGATTATTTAAGATTCTTCTATACTTTATTGGCTGATAACATCACTATAGCTGACAATAAATGCTGATTATTTTACATTTATTTTATTCTGGTTTAGTTCCAGAGTAAATGGAGTTGCATTTTACCACAGTATTTTGTGACTGTTTTACCAAGCATGTTCGGCCAGTTTGGATATTTCAGTTTAACCTTTCTTATATTATTTCGATTATTTTTATGCGGTTTCTCCTATGTCCATGCGTCCCACATTCGCAAGGGATTTTGTACATACTGTTGTAAGTTTTCAGTTTTTCTGTTCTTGGTTTCACTTTGGCCACAATGTTTTTGATTGTGCAAGTGGAACGTGAAGCAGTAAGCCGTACTTATTGCGAAGTCGTCTTATTTTCTCTGCGAGGCCCTGAAAATATTGTACAACCAATGCCCTCACTTGCTTTCCAAGTGATTTCCATGAACTGAAATACGATTTGCTGTGTTTTGTGTATTTTCTATGGTAGTAATAGAGAAACCATACACTAGTGGGTCTTACTTCAAGTGATTTACCTCATCATCTTTTGTTTGTGGTGACTGCATATTTTACAGGTTTTAAGGAAACAAACTCCGGGAGGTGATTTCTCGTGAAAAAGTAACCAGAAAACCTATATGAGACACTTTCACGACAAACGAATGTTAAGTGAGGCTTGAGCTCTTAAATATTTCATTTAAAATTTGTATTTTGGTGAAATAACTAAAACTGTCAGGAGTTGACTTACGATTCTGTAGGTGATGTAAACTGTTACTGAGATCTTTAACCTGTAAAAATTCGGCCTTCAAACCTTCCCCTTTCGTGGAAAATAATAGGGGTGACCACTTTCATACTGCACAATATTACTTTGCCGTTAGGTTAACTGAACGTTTCATGTTGTGTATTTGAGCAGTACGCCGTAAGCAATATAAATATCCTCTTGTTGTAAGCGTATAGAATGCACCGTTTACCAGAAAAAAATGCACGCAGCTGCTGCTGTGGTACTGATAATTATTCAACGCCTGGTATGTCGGCAAAAAGTGTAACTCATGCCAAGGCATTGTTGGCTCGTACATGCGCCGTGTTCTCAGGAAAATACAGCCTGTGATGCAGTTTTTTTTAAGAATGTCGCTCTCATCATCTTGAGTTCGGTTTCCCATTGTTTCTCGAAATCGCTCCAGGGGAATGCTGGGATGGTTCGTTAACGAAGACAATGGCCGACTCCTTTCCTAAGTCCTATCCATGTGTTGAAAAGTTGTGAGTAACTGTATCTTAGTCCCTACCTACCGACGATATGCATTAAAGCTATTATTTCAGAAAATATTTTTTTTCCTACGTGCTACAAAGAACAATAAAAAGCGAGACCAGTAACGATTTATTATTTCAAAGTTCTAATAACTACAATCTGTATAGGCCTATTTCATGGGTCAAATAAAATGTAAATAATAAATCAAAGGAATAATTGTAATTCTAAACACCAAATAGGGCTAAAACTATTTCTTCCAATATATATTAATAGCCTTTCTCAGAGCTTAAAGTGTTATCTTTTTTTTTTTTTTTTTTTTTCATTTTTCACAGTTTGTCTACACAATCCGCAAAACAAAGATTAAAATAATTAAATATTTGCCATGAAAAACCTAATTAGATATTCTTAATACATCAATCGCAGTTTTAGCAAGAGGCACCGATATGTAGGTATCACTTAAGACTTAAGAATGATGTTTGATTACATTTAAATAAGCACTTATTATAATTTCACGAAAATTGGCACATGTGTAGTACTTTTTATGTACTTGACTTTTATATTTATAGTTCCTACTGTCTTTGTATTTTCAAAATTAAGACTCCTTGAAGATATTATGATCACGCGAGTTATCAAAGGAACCACGTGAAGAACTATTTAAAACTCTGTACACAAATAGTAGACAGCAAGGTAACTTGAATTTTAAGTTTTCGTTCACTCACTGTTAGTATTTTCTGTGCTATGGCTTTTTGTACTGTATGTGCACTGAGTTTAATGAAATTCTGATAAATTTTTCCAGAAATATATTGTGGTTGGAAACTGAAAAGTCAAAGTGTTTTGTTTGAACTGCGTACAGTTTACGTTGTAAATGTTGTCACTATTATTTATTTATTTAAACACAATAATTACATCCTAAAATCTGTCCACAGAGACTCGTTAAAAGGTGGGTTCTTTTGAACTTATATTATACATTATTTAGTCATGTAAAGAAAATATAGTCAATATGTTTTTTATAAATTTCTACTAAATCTCGTAGAAACATATAAGCAACATATGTTAACTTGTGGAAACTATTTGAGCTCTTTGGCGTACCATTAAAGCGAAAAAATGAATAATACTGTTTTTGTTTATTAGTACGAATAACGAGAGTAAACAAAAACATATATAATTAAATTAAATGTGCTAGTAATAAAACGTGGTTTTCGTGAGTACTTTTTTTGTAAAAATAAATTCGTTGTTTTAATTAATCGATTCATGACACATTATACGTACCGATATGTCCACGCAAGATTACACCAGACATTAAACGCTGCAACAACGAGCAAAAATTAAATTATATAATATATATCCGGAGTCCTTTTGCAAGTGTGCTGCTGGTACTGCGCGGGACTCAAGCTCTGAAGTCCTGGTAGTGGGGTATGTATGGTGGAATGAAAACATGTCTGGTCAACAGAGGTATTCTATCTCGTTAGCAGCGGGAGACATTCTCCTGCAATATAGGTATCCTCATATACAATACAACCTTCCCCAAGCAAGAATCACACATCTCAGACTTGTCTCAGTATTGTTAACTGACGCTATTGGTATCAAAAGGGCCTATCTCCACAGTGCTAAAACGTACAGCAGAAATCATTTTTTAGCTAATTCTCTTCTACCCACACTATTAGGATGGGTTTTATCTTACATACTCAACAAAAATGATAGGTATGTTAGTATCCAGGGAAACCAAACACATGATTGATGGTTTATTACAGATATTTAATTTAATTTTGGATGTTGTCTCAGTTTCAGTAATAAATGGAGATTGCTCCTTTTGATACCGGTATAACCTCAAACGAAATATTTTGCTTAAACAACTGAATACAAATAAAAATAATTAGAACAGCAAAATTGTATTTTCGAAGCAAATATAAGTGCAGAGATATCTTCAACGTTACGATTGTTAACTTATCAGGTTTTCAGTTACAACAAAATTAATATCAAACTTAATAATTTGTTCTTCTGAATCTATTTTTTTCAATGTGACTACTTCATTTAAAATTAACTTATCGTGTAATAATCACCGTACACGTTTTCAAGATACCAATTAAAACAGCAAATAAATAATTTTATGGCATTGTACGACACCGGATGTACTGTTTAAATATAACACAAGTCGTTACATTCAATTCTGGTGTTACCAGTAATGGCTTGTTAAATATATCCATTAGTAAGAAGAAAATTCTTGAAGAAACATTGGACTTTTTTAAAGCATCAGTAAGAGAAGTGACCGAATAAGTCAGTGAACGATGTTAGTAAAAATTTCAATAATTCGTTTGCCTAAACTGATTGATATATCAGTCACGCGCGTTTGAGAGATTTAGTAAGAGAAACTTTCATTTATTCAGCTTCATACATGCTAAGCAGCGAACAAGAAAGAATCGCCACAGGGTAGGAAAACATTTCTAGACCATGTGGCACCTTGATGCGCTATAGCCAAGACATTCCCAGCTAATAAGAATGACTTCACGTCCAGTTTACGGTCACAGCTGGTTGAATGAGCCAGACCGTTACGCCGTGGTTTAGCGAGAAAGTCAATTATCTAATTGCTCTAGCACGTTGGGGGAATCACCTTTTACGACACAGCGCAACTGGAAACATCCAACCAATTAAACGTACCTCTCTGTCGTGAATGGTCTTAAAGTCGATAGTTCATTCCCCGCCAAGACGCTGTGAGCTAAATGCTTCCAAAGAGGTAAACTTGTCAAATGTGGACCTTCGGATCCCCCACTTGCCGCGTTTAATCAACTAAATGGATACGTGAATTTTACTGTGTGTACTAAGATGATTGGTAGTTTAATTTTTTTACTTATTTACTGGTAGAAAAAAAACTTTATAAATACAAAACATTCGGTAGCTTCTTAGTTTTTTAAACACAATTTATCATAACGAAATTACAGATTGAAACGCGGTTTTTGTTACAAATAGTAAGGCAAAGTACCTGCTTGTTTCTATAATAATATAGAACCGAATCATTGACATGCGTAATTACAATACTTTCCTCCCAGGAAGCCAAGCAAGACAAAAACAATAATCATTGTTTGAGACCGGAAAATTTCGCGAGTTCGCTGACCTGTACTAGGCTAGCCTGCAAGAATATTTTAGAACTGAAGCAGACAGCAGATGCTCATTAGCTGCTTACTGTTAAAGTGACATACGTCTGCATTAGTTATATTTTTACAATTGGCTCAGAGACTCCCAGGAGATGTCAAATAAGGCATAGGCCAATTGCGAAAGTGACATGAACATAGAAATGAAAACGCGAATTTTTCAGGTCTCCGCCAGTGAACACTGTCTACGATTGCTAGAGTCCCGGAAATTCTGCTTATTTATTTGGGAAGACATTCGATTTAAATCTCATATATACTTTTATTACACCCGTGATTAGGTGACCGTTACTGGAACTCTTCCTTGAGTACTGTGGACCAATATCAGACCTGCTTGAAAACACTCACAAATAAGCAGCCGCGACGGTCAAGTAGTCAGACGATGCCACTGGTCGGCGGATATTCTCGAGGATCTCCGGATTCCCTCGCCCCTTCAATCTGGCAACGCTACATACATCATATCGCCCTTCATCAGCGCTAAAGACCTAGATGTTAGGAGGAGTCCTCAATTGGCGCATGGCCGTCGTTGCAGAGTGTCACGCGTATTCTTTTTCATCCGAAACCGCTTAACTTATTCATAATATATTATTAGGGCCACGATTTTGTCGCGAAAAGATTTTTGCCCCACTTTGTTTCAGTGACTCACGTGCACATCGGCAGTTCTGTTTCAAGGTTATTGGCAGCGTGTCTTTGTTCAGGCACGTTTCTCATTTGACTGCACCAATCAGAATAAGATTATTGTGAGTCTGTACGTCTATAATTTGCCATGGCCAGTGAGAGTAAAATCATCCAACCACAGACGATGTAGCAGAGCTGCAGGTGTGCACATGACGCATCGAAACCAAATGTTGCAAAAATCTTTTCGCCATAAAATCGTGGCTCTATATATTATCTACTAAAACAACACACACTTAAAACAATGGTTCTTTCTTTTCGAAAATCCAGCACGTTTGTTAGAAACATGATTTTCGGGCCTATCAAAATTGCTAAAAAAAGATTTTTTTTTTTAAAGTGCCGTAACTCCGAAAATATTACCTGAATTCGTAAAGTGCAAAGGAAGTGGCATGCGTTGGTCTTTACTTTCATACTATACAAAAATTTTGTGATCACTGCTTAAATACCTGTAGGGAAAAGACTACAAGGAATGCCTTGCATGTCAGTTTGGCGCGCTGCGAATAGAGGCGATATGTTTCTCGTCAAGCGTGGGACACTGGCTCTTATCGCTCCGCCCTTACGCGTCAAAGGTGGATATTCGACACCGGCGAAGACTCCTCTTAAGTGCTGACCAATGAATGTTCACTTCATTCGTATAATCATTCTACGTGCTTTCATAGTGTATATTTGCGAACTGCGTTTAAAAACCAATACACGCCTGATAATATTTTAATGTAAATTATTTCCGTTTTATGTATAGTCTGCGTGTAGAACTATTTAAATATTAGCGTAAAACTACTGAGGTATGTGGTCCGTATCAGTAACAGCTATAAACCTGCTAATTTCGCGTTATCATTGGACAGAATTAACTGAATGCTCATATGTCTTCTTCTGTTAGCCGACAATTTGTATGGTATGCCTGTTGGACTTTTCCAACCAATGATAAAGTCCCCACTAAAATGCCCACGCCAAAAAAGACACGAAGGTCCGGATCCTATAACGTCACGTTATGCGTTCCTGTGAGCATATATCTGTGGAATCTAGCTTGTCGCAATATAATAATTAGAGACGATGGTTACATATGGTGGTTTGTCGCAGGAAAAGTTTACTGTTTGATGGATTTCAACACGTTCAGCTTACCAGAAGATTACGGGATTTAGCTTGTACTTGGAGCTGTTACCCTATTTGACTGAGCCAATAAGAATCCCGATATTGTAATATTTGATGCCTGGGTCAGCGTTTTCAAGGCTATGTTGGCAGAAAACATTTTCGCGATATTCCATCATCTCTAAGATGGTATATCGCGAAAGGTTTTGTGACAACGTACCCTTGAACACTCTGTAGTTCCTTGTGACGTACATGATTATGGGATACACGTCTGACACAAGGCGTCAAATCGATGGCCCAGTTCAAAATGGAAACCATGAAATTTTCCAGTTTTAAGTAGAATGCATATAGAAAGGTTTCCGTTTCGCCGAAAAATCTGTTGATGGACATATTTGTTTGGTGCTAATTTAAAGCAAAAGGACTTAAATTGTTTGTAGTCTGCCTTTGCTAAAATTATCATACTTTAAAATAAAATAAATACAATTCTGGAACTTAACTGTCAATAAAAATATAAAGCGCCATGTTCTTAAAAGAAAGGAATTTACGTGTTGTTCTTTTCAGCTGGGTATAAAACTCTTCTATCTGTGTGTTGCTGAGACAAACTCAATAAATACAATTTTTGACTTGTTTTCCTTTTCAACTGGTCCATCGAAATATTTCTATAACGGGATTCTTTTGTCTTAGTCAAATAGGGTAACTGTTCTGCGTACAAGCGAAATCCAGCAATCTTTTCATAAGCTAAACGTGCGTCGAAACCCAACAAACAGTAAAGAGTTCCCGTGATAAACCATCATATCTTCGTATAACGTAAAATTTGGAGGTCTGTAGCAATATATGTTAAATTTTATGTAGGGAAACTTCATGGTAGTTTTTACACACGCGTAACACTCTATTTGGCCATATATGATGAGAGTCACATACTGATGTCACTGTCAGGTGAGCCACCATCAGGAAGACTACATGCCAGCTAACCGCCCTGCGCGTAGAGACATGGCCGTCTTTAGTAGAAGACCGGAGTCTTGAATGTGGCAGCACTGCACCGGGGGCCTGCTGCTTGTCACTTCTTGGCTGCCCTAGTCTCTGTAACGTGTCTAGATGCAGCTTTAGTGGTGTGTAGACGTCTACACTGTCTCGTGTAACTTGTCCGTATTTTGACATTTCTCTTCTGAGGAATGTGCTCGGAAATTTCATTGTTTGGAGCTTAAAGCCTACCTGGCTTCCTGGAAAAGAGCGGTCTTCGCAAGCCTGTGTACGACACACTTCTCAGAAGTGAACTGTCAAAATACGGAATTCTTACACGAGACAGGCTATGCCGATGAGCGACCGGCAGTTGGCCTCCGATGCAGCGTTGTCGCATTCAAGACTCCGGCCTTCTATAGGCCGTTCACGATAAAGTGAGCACTGAATAAAGTTTTCTTTCAGCCATTTTGCCACCATCATGACTATTTTTTAACAGGAAATCTTCCATGTAACTAAAAACCAGTGCAAACGTTTCAATACTCCCAAAAGTTATCATATATTGGCCCAATAAAACATAGAGTTAATTAATTACAAGTTCTGCTGAGTGCTCAGTTCATAGTGAACAGCCTATAATAAAGATGGCCATGGTAGAGGCAGTGAGGCGAGAGGTGAACTTACTTCCCGCGTCTCCCCAGCCAACGAACGCGCAAAATAGTACAGGCGGACGAAAATCCTTCGTGCACGCATATGTTGCAAAAATAAATAAATTGTGATCTGCGTTGTTCTTATTTGATACTTTTCTTGCTTAGTTAACACACCCCGTGAGCACTGAAGTATAGGAATTCCGAAAATAATCTCACCGACAACAACTTCATCTAGTTGTATGCTATTACAAGTTGTAAAATAAGGAAACTGTTGCCAGCATGTTAGTTTCTTTGCGTGAAACCAACGTAAAGTTTTACAGTGTTATTAATTATATATCCATATGACACATGTCGCTGATATAAATGTTTATAAGAAATGACATCTCGTACATTTTGTAGACGATAGTGACATTGACTTCTACAAGTCATTTACGGCAAAAAAAAAAAACCTTTTTAATATTGTCTTACGTTCGGAGAAATCAGTACGCTATGGATAGACACACTAACCTGTGGTGAAAATAAATTGGTTCCCAACTTGTTACAACGCGTAACGTGCAATCTGCAGCTATGTTTTGTGTACAGGTACAGGCAGAACAAAGTTTCTGAGACACAACACGTCGCTGGTTAGTAGGTAGAACACCAATACCCTGACAGTTAAAAACAACCAATTATTAACCACCAATCAGAGCTGTAGATGTGCGCGCCAGACTTTGAAACAGGTTGGTGTGAAAATATCTCCGTGCCATCTATAGGTCGTTCGGGAAAAAGTGAGCACTGAAAATTTAACCTTTTAAAAACATCACTAGCCATTACCGCGTATAATTTAACATTGAGTGTAGTTACCTTACTGCTTGCTTGGTTGACAAACAAATTAAGCAATGTACTTCCATATATTTTCCTAATTAAATACGACCTTACTGAAGCAAAAGCAACCGGAATCGGCTTAAGGGCTTGTTCCCGAGTTTTTTCAGACTGGTGCCAATAACTCAAATATTTTTAACCAAAACTTTTGAAAAAATTTTAGTCAATGTACAATCACACGGTGTACAATACTGTGGACGCGTTTTTTAAAAATAATGTACCATTCGCCAGCAAAAAAATAATTTCCTTAATTTTTGCTTATTTTCAGGACGAAAAACGGGGTACTTTGGGTAATGAAATCTAAAAAACCGTTCAGTAGAATTCTACAAATAAATTCAGCTACAAATTATAACATATAAGTGTCAAAACTGTGCAGCGAAATTTAGATATGAGTATTAGGTAGCAATAAAAAAATATATTCGAAATCACAGCAAAACTCCGTAACAAGGCCTTAATAGTATTTCATATAAGTCATTAAACGTTTTAAATCAAACTGGATTGCTACTGAATGCACAATTTATCTCACATGTGTAAGCATCAAGTGTCGTGTACTGATAGGTTACACATTTCCCGTCGTTAGCCGTTACTCACGGAAAGATACGAATTGTCAGATAACAGAACTTTAGAAGGGCTTTTTATGAGTGCTCACTTTATCCAGAACTGTCTATAACGGCCTCTCACTATGCATATTACTTTCACTTCTCTGTTTATAGTAACAAATGACAGAACAAAACACGCTGACTAAAAAAACGAGGAATTATATGCGCTCAAATTATTGCCAGTAGTCCAATGTTTTTTTTACACCAGAGCTGTTACAGAATTACATCCATGTCAGTCACACACCTATCGCACAAAGCGTTTTTGTTATTTTTGCTCGCATAGTTATTGTTGTGGGTATCGAAGGATATTGTTGAATTTGTGTGTTGAAAAATTGCTGAGCGAGTTATGAATTCGAAGCAGCTACAGGATGTTGCCAGAAGTTAAATTGAGTAGCTCAGTTCCAAAACTCGTCTTGTCCATCATCAAGGAAAATTAAGTTCTGAACAGTTTTGTGTAGCTTTTAAACGTGCGCTGAAGTTGGCGTGGCGATAGTTTCCAAAACTTGCCTTATTCAATACCAGTTACACTTTGAAACACTGCTTTGGCCATGTCACAAATGGGCTCGCAAATCAGTTTTTCGCGATTTGCGCAATTGTAGTGAAAGTGGACAAGGGGAGTTTTGGAACTGGACTACTCAATTATAGTTTTGAGGGTCTGATAAAAAGGGGAAATGGCGTCAAACTAACTTATATAAATGCGGATGTGTGTTTTACTTATACGATGTTTGTGAGAAATCATTGTGTAAAAAATAATTTCGGTTAGTGTTTCAGTTTTTCACGAATTCCGAAATTATCTCTATCGTATTTTACAAATGAATTTACAGCACCGTATAACGTATATATATATATATATATATATATATATATATATATATATATATATATATATATATATATATATATATATCACAGCCGTCTTCTTAAAATAAAAATGTTAAAACGAACGTCGCCATCTTTAAAAGGCTGTAATTTTACCCGTCCGTCCGTAAAAAGTTGAAGCTCGGCAAACTTTCGACAGATGGACGGATAGAATTATTCCAGAATCCTGGTTGGCTGGAAGTCACGTGATCGACGGTCGGGCGCGACGGATTGTTGTAAATCCTCATTTTACTTCCATTTCGGAAAAATTCACAGTTTTGTTTCCTGGATGGAAAGGGGATTAAAAAATGTAGAGAGGCAGAACTGGGTGCGGAAAATTTTAGTGAAAGAATTATATTTTTCAAAATGTTTCTTAAACGTTCTTTAACGAACGTTAACATCATTTTTGTACCATTTCGTGTTTGTTTAAACTATTTAGTTTCTGAAATATTGTCGCACTAAATTAAAAACCTTGCGAGTGAAGTCACAGGTACCAGTTATTTTAACAAAAAATTATAATCTGTGTAGTTTATTTATCACATAGTTCATTTTTTTAAAAATGTTAATACATTTCGTAATTTGGTTCTGTTGTTACTGCACGGTGCGATGGTGCTCTATTAACATAAACGCCTATATTTTTGTATAGAAACAGGAAAGTGAATCCACGTGTAAAAGGTTGTGATCCAATGTTCGCAAAAGCGTGTAAAAACAACTACGGTTTTTACTTGTAGATTTAAAATCGAAATACTTAAGATAAATAAAACATTTTCGTACTTTACTATAAGCATAGGTGTTCAAAAAACCTTTCTGAAAAAAAAAAAAGTTTACTGCGAAAACTATAAACGTAAATTAGCGTAGTACATGTTCGTGTCGAGGCTGAATTTGTACAAACGAGCTTCGTTCTTAAGGTATTTTAAAATATTTTATACAATATCATGTGTCTCTGATTTTTCGAAAATATTGTCGTAATATTTTTAATATTTTGTTTTACAGGGCTTGTTCCCGAGTTTTTTTTTTCAGACTGGTGCCAATAACTCAAATATTTTTTAACCAAAAGTTTTGAAAAATTTAGAGTCAATGTGCAATCACACGATGCACAATACTGTGGACGCATTTTTTTAAAATAATGTACCATTCGCCAGCAAAAAAATTGTTTCCTTCATTTTTTCTTATTTTCACGACGAAAAACGTGGTACTTTGGGTAGTGAAATCTAAAAAACCGTTCAGTATAATTCTACAAAAAAATTTAGCTACAAATTATAACATGTAAGTGTCATAACTGTGCAGCGAAATTTTGATATGAGTATTAGGTATCAATAAAAAATATTTTGGTAACCATTGTAAAACTCCGTAACAACGCCTTAAGAGCGAAATGGCTGCTATCTGAACTATCTACCTTACGCTCATGTATACATGTCTTGAGTTGACTATAACTGTGTGTTTTTTTTAATAATAATGTATTGTAATAGATGTAAGTTCTTTTATTCCTGGGGTTTGTGAAGTAGGACTTTTAAGGTGGTTCACTAAACAGAGATAATTCTTGTGTGTGAGGCACAAAGTCGATGGAATGTAAAGAGGTCGCTATCTGGCGTGTGTAATGTAATATCATCTCTACGGGAAAGTCACTCGACTGGCGTGCAATAGTTTACTAGTACTGTCTTATATATGGGACTGTAAGTGGTGAATGTATTATTTTATCTATGGAAAGTGTGGTTCCAACTGCAGCGCCTGCTTCTGTTTCAAGTTATACGCGTGTGTCTCGTATTTTCGCAGATACGTTAGTGTGAAAAAATAAACAGTTTTTAGGCATTTTAAGCGAATAAAAATAGTGCATTTAGTAAGCTTACTGATCGTTTAAACTTACTGCGTTTAAGTGTGCGTTCTTTTCCTTGACATAGAAACGTGTTGCACGGTCAGGACAAAGAGAATACTCGCAACGAGATGCAAAATACTTCAAGCTAGGTAGGGGATG
>PNEQ01079230.1:87436-112357 GCA_003012365.1 Medauroidea extradentata
GGGAGAGACGGCAGCTGAAAATAGCAACCACATCTGGCCGACTTCCGTCGAAACAGCTGTCAGGGCCATCCCGTCTTCTCACGTCAGCCGACTGACGAACACGCACGCTGATAAACGACCTTAGCCGTGTACGAAAAGTAACCCGCTAGAGTTACGCCTGCTCGATTTGTCACCTAACCAAGTTTCTTACGTCTACAGGCTACGTATGAATGCATGTGTAAAATTCAACGACTAAATACAGCGCGATGCGTCGACCGAACCAGGTAATTAACATCACGTTATTTTATCTATTTATTGTATCGAAATTAACGGCTGTTCGTGTGTTTTTCTGTGCCATTCATCTGATTGTAATGAAATAATAGCGTGTTTTTGTGCGTACGCATGCAAATTTTCTAGTTTCTTAAACACATACACCCCCCCCCCCACACATATATATATATATATATTTATTTATTTATTTATTTATTTATATAAGCTGCCCCGACCCGACAAACGTTGTTTGGTCACATAAATAAATTAAAATTATTTACTAAACGATAGCAATTAGGAGTATAAAAATTGATAAAAACCTATTCGCAGACCTACCGAATGTATATACCAAATTTCATTGAAATTGGTAAAGCCGTTTCGGAGGAGTATGGAAACAAACACTATGACACGAGAATTATATATATATATTTATTTATATATATATGCATATATATATGCATATATATATGCATAAAGGTGTATCCAAATAATATTTAGTGGAAAGAAAACTTAAATGAGTTTAGCGTTTTGGCCAAAAATAGTTGGGAGATGGGGTTCGAAAACAAGTTAGAGGGGAAGAATGGGGAACCCAAAAACTTCATTGGCCCTGCTTCGCATGCCTGGACTACACGTGTGCCATACATTGTTATTTCCGTGCTTCATTTACTGTGGTTTATCACTCTCTCAGCTTTCTCAAGGATCCAGGTTCGATCCTCGGCTACAGCCATCCGGATTCTTGTTTTCCAAGGCTTTCAGAAACCACACCAGGCCAATGGCGGGTTGGTTCCTACGCAGTACCTGACGTTCTCCTGCTACTTTTCCTCGTGTACCAACGCCTTGTTGAAGTTCATGGCCACATACAACGACCAAATTAATAAAGAATTAATTAATATATATTTTTGAAGACGGTACACAGTGATCTTTGAACAAATCCTGTAATGTGTTCGTATTGTAAACAGAACAGTTATTTTTAGACAAAAGCCATTGCGGGCGAATGTTGCTATATTTTAGAAACACCGACCATAAACACAAAAACAAAGGAAGATAAGCCAGTACGCCGAAGTTAATAGACATTAAACATACAGATAATTCCTTAAAGGAATGGGAGTCACATCCCAGAAGACGACACCAGGGCAAAACAGATTCAAAATAACACAAAATTAGTTCTTAAGTGTAATGCAGTCGACTGCAGAAAGACGACACAAAAACAACGAAAGACAGGCGAAAAAATAAAAACCAGCGGAAATGTGGTGTGCTAAAAAGGAACACAGAATTTTACTTCGTGGTGGTTGACGTTACGTCTAGTGTGTTTACAAAATTTTTGTGTCATTAAGTGTGTGTCGACTGTGATTTTTCTGCTTTGTGGCAGGGTTAACCGTAAGTTGATTGCGAAGCCTCTCTCATAACTTAGGTACATTCCAAGTTAGCGTTGTTATTTTTAATATTTGTAAACATAGTCTATTTCACTACACTGCACGTACCCGAGCGTAATCCGTAATTCCGTTCGCCAAGAGTCTCTATGTGATGTCTAGGGACCCTTGTTTTTCGCGAAAAGAATTTTGCCTCATTTTGTTTCGGTGCATTACGCGCACATCTGCAGTTCAGCTTCGGGGTCAGTGATTGGATATTTTAACTCTCACGAGACTTGGGATTCTACCGGCAAGTGACAGATGTGTGGTGTTGCAGGAAAGTTATTGTTATTGGCTCAGTCAAATGAGATACGGCACTTCACACACACACGCTGCAAATAATCATGAAACAGAACTGCAGATGTGCACGTAAGTCGCTGAAACATAGTGGGGCAAAATTCTTTTCGCGAAAATCAGGGGTCCCTAGATGTCTTTTAAGTTTGCACCCCTGCACGGATGGTTGGTCACTCTACCTTGGGACTTTTATTTATTAGTAGAGATGATGGTTTATCGCGGGAAAACTTGACTGTTTTCTGGGTTTCAACGTACGTTCAGCTTATGAAAATATTACTGGTTTTCGCTTGTACGCGGAGCTGTTGCCCAATTCGACTGAGCCAATGATAATCCCGCTATTGTAATATTTGATGCCTAGGGCCGAGATTTTTTGGTGAACGTATTTAGTCGCAGTTTGTTTCAGTGACTCAGTGCACACCTGCAGTTTTGCTTCACAGCCAGTGACTGGATGTTTTAACACTCGCGTGTCTTGGGGTTGCATCCTCAAATCACAGTCACGTGGTGTCGTAAAAACCTCATTGTCATTGGCCCAGTCAAATGAGAGACGTTCCATAAAACGTATAGGGTGTCTGTCCTGCTCAGTGTAGCAAAATAAACATTACAATCTAAACCTTTGTATAGTAAACGTTAACAGTAAATACAGGACAGGAATCGTAAGTAAAGTGGTTTATTAAACGTAAGACTAAAAATTACATACATTAAATAGTAGTAAACGATTACTGAAAATTATTTGAATTTCGTATTCTTATATTGCTTCTGGCATATAAAAAACTGGAACCCTTCCCTCCAAATTCACATCCAACTGGGAATTGGGTATTTATATATTGCATATTGTGTGGATGTCTAGTTCTTAGAATTGTTCAGTTAGCATGCATGTTAGGTCTCCTGTCAAGCGGACAGGTTGAAGGGGACTGACAAAGGCTTTTTCAGAGAGCAAAATACGTTTCAAAAGATGAGTACGATTCCTTGAAGCTATATTTGAGTCAGTCACCTCTTTATTACACCGTGTCTCGAAGTGCCCTTCCTCTGTGTTCTGTGAGAGCCGTCAAAGTGCGGACATTTCTTTGAAGACAACAATAAAAAAACATTGTTCAAAATATTGAATTTGTAGCATCCAACGTCCACTAGAATTTATTATACTTTCTATTATCATTTCCGGGAGGTATACGTACAGTGTACTAAACATTTAAATATTTATTTAAAATTTTTTAACCCAAACACAGTATAGGAAACTTGTCATTAGAGACCAGAAAAATTCGCAGTTTTCACTTGGGCACATTCTACCATTCCAACAAGAAACTAACTTTCGCAATCGGACATTGATTTATTTGACACCTCCTGGAAGTCCTGAGTCAATAATGAAAATATAACTAATACTGGCGTATATCACTTTAACAGCAAGAAACTAATGAATGAGCATCTACTGCCTGCTTCAGTTCTTAAATATTCTTGCAAGCTAGCCTACAGGTCAGTGAACCAGCGAATTTTTCCTGTTTCTATGTATCATTTATTAGCTTGCTAGTAGAATAAACGTGAATAATGTTTATTATACTACTCTGGTAATATCAGTATACAAATTACTGTTTTGAAAAACAATTATATTAACGCTATATATTTGATGGACAGGAAATAAATTTTTACCTTTCCTATTTTCTGAACACTCCTATACATATGTGTGGGAAATTTACAAATCGTGTTTATACTGTGTAGGATCCGCGGTGGTGTAGTGGTCAGACATCTCATCTATCACCAAGGCATTCTGGGCTCAATTCCCAGCGGAGTCGCTCCTGAACTTTCGCATGTTGGAAACGTGCAGATGTTGGTGGGCGGAATATTTCGGGTTACTACTGCTTACCAAGAGCTGTACCAGACTGCACGCCATTGACTGTGAATGGACTTAGCTCTGTCTAAAAATAAGTAGTGATCCCTTTACTTAGCTGACTGTGTCGCGCTGTCAGCTGTCAGATTGCTTATTCAAAGAAACCCGAAATTTTCCCCTGCTTCTCCAAGAGTTGTACCACACTGCACGCAATTGGTTGTGTATGGATTGAGCGAAGTCCATAAAGAAGTAGCAATCCCTTTGTTTGGCTGACTGTGTCGCGCTGTCAGCTATCAGTTTACTTATATCGAGAGATTCAAAAATTTTCTGAATTCATTTGAGAAGGCGTTAGGTGTCAGACTCCTGTAAACGTAAATATATCACACTGTTGGGTTTCTGTTACTAAAACTCTTCCTTGTGGAATGTGAACCAAGGGACATAAAAAATTAGTGGATTTACTGACCTGTAGGACTTACTCCTAGAAGATATGTACACTTAAGCGACAACAGCTGTTCAATAGCTGCTAACTCATACAGTGATTCCATATGATTTGACATCTATTTACTTGATTCATTATTATTGTCTCATCGCTCTCCAGTAAGAGTCAAATAATTGAAGTGACAATTGAGAAAGTGACAGGAACTTACATTCGTTTGAATTCTAAATTATGTCCGAAACAAAACGCGAATTTTTCAGGTCTCTGACCAATGCAGACTCGCATAAAGACACTGGCCCACTCTACTTTATCAAATGTACAACTAGCCACTCGCTGTAGCAGCAGACAAAGAGCAAGTATCTGACGACAGATTGTACACAGAACTATGAAGTCCGGCGAGTTGGTGGTTGAACCCGCGAAAATTTCTGATCTCTATTTATGCCCTAGGCAGTCAGAACCCTAAAAGGCAGGGTGGATTGTAGCTTAGTGGTGTGATCTATTTTTTCAAGCCATGACTTTGTGGTTTGTAAAGTTTCCACGAATCATCGTAAATGTCTATTGCTACGGCTGGCAAATAGTGACTCTGTAAGTTGTCTCCTGTTAAGCGTTAAGGATCGGGTAAAAGACTTGTCGAGGAGCGCAGAGCCGGACATGTTCCGGAAAACACTATCTTTATATTCTGTCGCTGCTCCAACATAGAGGCTAGTGTGTCATACCTAGAGCCAGTGATTTTTGGTGAAAAGAATTCTGCAACAATTTGTTTCAATGCCTTATGTGAACACCTGTTTCTCTGCTTCATGGTCAGTGATTGGGTGTTTTCAACTTTCGGCGTCTCGGGGTTCTACCCGCAAATCACGGACTTGTGGTGTCGCGGTAACATTGTTCTGGTTGGTGCAGTCAAATGAGCCACGCCTCTACCCTGTTGTGTTCTGCCAATAACCACGGACCAAAATTGCAGGTGTGCACGTAAGGCATTGAAACAAGTTGTTGGAGAATTCTTTTCACCAAAAATCACTGGCTCTAGTCATACCTCAACGTTTTTGCACGCCTAGGTGTGAGCCTAGTTTAGAAATTTGTGCAATCCATTGTGTGACGCTTGTATTCGAGTACCTTCTAAATACTAAGAGATCCGGAGATTTCGTTGATTCAATGACCTGTCAGTTAGACTCCACGGTCCTGTGCACTTTCTGTTTTCAGCTGATAGTTCATTGGCTGCTGCTGCTCCAGTGAGTGGCCAGTTGTTAGAGCTGGTCATGTTTGGTGAAAATAAGTATGCAACATTTTGTATGAATGCATAACTCTCACATCTGTTCCTCTGCTTCGTGGCTACTGTCCGAGTGTATTTGTGCAGAGGTGTCGCTTAGTTGACTGCGGCAATGAGAAGAAGGATACTTAGGGACCCTGGTTTTTCCACGAATAGAATTTTGCCCCACTTTGTTTCAGTGCCTTACGTGCACGCTCAATTCTGCTTCATGATCATTGGCTGCGTGTGTATATGAAGAGCCGTATATCATTTGTCTGAGCCAATTACAATAAAGTCTCTGCATCACCTCACGGCTGTGATTTGCCGGTAGAATCCCAAGGCTCGAAGAGTTAAAACATCCTATCACTGACCACGAAGCAGAAATGGGGATGTGCACGTAAGGCACTGAAACAAAGTGGGGCAAAATTCTTTTCGCGAAAAGCCAAAGTCCCTAAGGATACTGCGACATTACACGTCTGTGATTTTCAGGTAAATTCCCTAGACCTTGAGAGTAAAAAACAGCCAATCACTGACCATGAAGCAAAGCTGCAGATGTGCACATGATATATTAACACAAAATGTTGCATAACAATTTTCACCAAAAGTCTCCAGCTGTACTAGTTGTACACCTGAGAATAGATAGCGTCGGAGTCATTGAGTGTTTTCATGCCGATCTGCTATTGGTTCACCTTAAGAAAGAGCTTCATTAACACTCTGTCCTCAGCTACTTCTACACTGTTTGCTGCTCCAGTGAGGGGCTAGTTGTACATGTCACAAGGTAGAGTATCTGCCAGTGAATGTTTTCATGCAGGTCTGCTACTGGTTTACAGTCCTCCAGGAAGAATTCCAGTAACGGTGACCCAATATGAAGCAAAGCTGCAGCTGAGCACCTAAGGCATTGAAACATGTTGGAGTAAAATTATTTTCACCAAAATTCAGTGGCTCTATAGTTTCTTCATCTACAAATTCAGAAACTACAACATTGCTGACTAGTATCCCCGCATAACTTACTCGTGTGTATCAGATTATACTTAGGTACAGTAATTTAGCATTCTTTCCTTTTAAGCTGTTCTGAAACTCTGTTCTTGACTCGAATACAATTATCTAAATTGAATAATGGTCATCTGCTGTGAGTCTCTAACTCTCTGCGGTTTTGTTTTGAATTAAAATAAAGTGTTCGTATGTAACGAATTTCAAGGCTTAATACGGGTGAGAAAAAAAAATTTCACATAACAACCTGATGATCACGTGAGTTTTTTCTCATTTACAAGAATGTTTGCTTTCTGAAAGACTATCAAGACGTTCAATTTCCGATATGAACATTTCCTGTGATGTTTTTAATGTAATATTTTCAGCTACAATATAATAAGCTATCACCGCCGTTAGTAGAGACAGGAACTTTCCACGAAAAGTAACTTTCCACTAGATTATTCTGTTTCTTTCATGCACAGCTGCAGTTCTGCTACACTGTGATTGGATGTTTCAAATCTCACGTGTCTTCGTGTACTAAACGGTAAATCATAGACGTGTAGTATGTGCAGTAACCTTACTGTGATTGGTGCAGTCAAATGAGAGACGTACACGATGCCAAAAACCATGATGTAGGGCTGCAGATGAGCTTATAAGACACTATAACAAACAAGAGTAAAATAATTTTCGCGAAGCGTTCGTGGCCCTAGCCATTAGTAATCAGTAGGGACCCAGTTTTTTTCGCGAAAAGATTTTTGCCTCAGTTTGTTTCACTGCCTTACGTGCACAACCGCAATACTGCTTCATGGTTAGGGACTGGACAGGCTAGAATCCATTGCACTATGAATACTCAAGCCCCGTTTGTTCGTTTATTATCTACTGTTCCACTGAGTAGCAGCTTGTTGACGAATAGTCGTGGCTCGAGTATGCACATTAAAATGGATTCTAGCCTGCTGGTCATTGAATTCGGGAAAAGTTTCCAGTCCTTATTCATGGTTATTAGCAGCGTGTCTGTGTGAAGAGCCGTATCTCATTTGACTGAGCCAATTACAAAAACGTTCCTGCAACACCACACGTCTGTGATTTGTCGGTATAATCTCAAGGTTCGTGACAGGTTAAAATATCCAATCACTGACCACGAAGCAGAACTGCAGATGTGCATGTAAGGAACGGAAACAAAGTGAGGCAAAAATCTTTTCGCGAAAAACCAGGGTCCCTAGTAATCAGTAACCGTCGTTAGTTGTAAACTGCAGATCACATGTTAATATCTGACAGCAGATTGAAGTTACTACCGTAAAACGGGATGAGGTTATGCCAAGTGGTGTGAAATTGTGACAACCTACTTTTGTGTGTTTGTCTACATATATTAAAAAATGTAAGTCCTGAAGAATAAATCAAGCCTGTTAAAAAAGAACACAAGAACAAAAAAGTATATACTATTGTATGTAGAATTAGGTTGTCACAATCTCAGCGCAATTTTGTATGATCTCATCCCGTTTTATGGTACGTATTCAACTGACTTCCTGTAAGAGCCACTGATTTTTTGTGAAAAGAATCAACAATAAGTTTCAATGCCTTATGTGCAGATCTACAGCTCAGCTTCATGGTAACTGGCAGCATGCATTTCTGGTTCAATAAAGTTCTGGGCTCTTACTTGAGTCACGATTTTATGGCATGGATCAATTAGTTTAAAAGTCTTAATTTGCACATCAGCAGCTCTGTTTCGTGGTAGGTGGTTTGGATGCTTTAAATCACACTTGTCTTGGATTTCTTCTGGCAAATCACAGACGTATGGTACCAAAATTGCCTAACTCTGATTGATGCAGTTAAATGAGATCCCAGTCTGAACAAAGCCACGCTGCCAATAACCATGAAGGAAAGATGCCAATGCGAACGTAATGCATTGAAACAAAATGGGGCCAAATCTTTTCACAATAAAATCGTGTTTCTAGGTATTAGTTCTGGTTAGCAGAAACGGCTTTTTAATAAAATATAGTATAACCGTACTGTTATTTATTTACAAGAGTGTTTGTAAGAGAAGTATGTGTGGCTTTACATCTCAACTTAGCTCAATAATATGATTAGTACTAGCACATTGGTTTCTAGGTGTGGTGAACGTACTTTAGGAAGCCTCACTTTGATTTTCGTGAAAAGATTTTTGCACACATTGTTTCACAACCTTATATGCCAATTTTAAGCTCTGCTTCAGCGTTTCTTTGTGTAGAGTCGTCATTTATTGACTGAGCAAATCAGAAACAAGGATACTGCGACACCACGTGTCAATTATTACTCGGTAGAACCCAATGGTGCTATGAGTTAAAACATCCTATCATTGACCACGAAGCTGAGCTGAGATATTGGAGTGAATTGGTGCAAAAATATAATCATCAAAATCAGGGGTCTCTAATATTACTTACGTAAAGTAAAAACATTATTTATTCCTCACAAAACAACAAACTGCCAATGCAAGTCGTAAGTCGTATAAAGCAAATTTGAAATTGAGTCGAATATAGGTGGCAGCTGTACAGAATTGCTTTCATTCAAAACTGTTCGTGTAACTACAGCAGCTCATAAACCTGATTGAGCTACTCTCCACTACACTAAGCACATGAGATTTGGTTGAAGGAAACGTATCTAATTAGTGATTTTATAGTAACATTCTGAACTGGACTGAACTTGGGACTGGATATATATAAAGCGAACCTTAAGTAAACGTGAAATTAAATGTGTTTATTGTACAATTTTCGATACAAATTGACATGTAAACTTGGACTAAATTCGTGTCTAGAGACAACTCTTTGTGTAACATTGAACTACAGATCAAATGACTGTAAAAACCAAGACGCGAATATTTGTTAGATAACTTGTTGGTAGTTATTCGTGAGAATATTTATTTTGATTTAATTGACACTTCACAACATTTTCATACATTGAACAGTTTTATTTAGTTAGCCTAGTACGATTATAACATGATACGTAAAAATGGTTAAATATCGCGAATTCAATTATCTGCATGTTAGAATCAAATAACCTATGCATACTCAAGCCATGTCTATTCGTTCATTATCTGCTGTTCCAATGAGTAGCAGCTAGTGGACAAATGGTCGGGACTTGAGTATGCATAGGATATTTGATTCTGACATGCAGGTCATTGAATTTGCGAAATTTCACCATCTCTGCCGATACGTAATCAAAGAAACGAAACGATTAGGTGACCATTTCGTCTTCGTTCAGTTCAGCCCGGTAGGTGTTTAATAGAGCCACGATTTTACGGCGAAATGATTTCTGCACCATTTGGTTTCCATGCCTTATGTTCACATCCGCAACTCTGTTTCATGGTCATTGATTGGACGTTTTAACTGTCACACGTCTTGACGTTCTACTGACAAATCACAGGCGTATTGCGTCACAATAGCCTCGTTGTTATTGGTGCAGTCGATTGAGGGACGTGTCTGAGCAAAGACACGCTGCCAATAGCCGTGAAGCAAAGCTGCCGAGGTGCACGCGAGACACTGAAACAAAAATGTTGCAAAAATATTTTCGCGACAAAATCGTGGCTCTAGTGTTTAATCGTTTCAACACGAGTTCTAAATTCCAGTCCACCTCGCGGACTTGACGGAGTCATTTCACTCCCAAAGCGTTTAAAGTAAAATTTGAATCAAGATACTTCCGCCCACTCCTAGTTCAATCCGAAATGAAGTGCTGCTGTAAACGTAGTAAATGTTTTTATTAAAGCATCTGACGTATTGCGCAGTTACGTTCATACACCGGTAGGTAAATACCAGTTGATGAACAAGGTGGCCGTATTACCGAGCAAACTTCCGACGCGATGATGTCGGAAACAAACGCGCGACCTAGTCTGCCTGCATTCTGTTTGAACACGCGGTCGATGTTTGCGCTAGCTGCTTCCCAGGGGTTTAACGTCCGGTAAACAGCCTCTGTACAATCCCTGGAAGCGACCTGGAGTTCCAGGAAAGCTTCTCTCCTAGCGTGTCGAGCCGAGTGCAGATTACATGCTGCATTTGTTGCATATTAGATATAGAAACGCCCTGCAGTTTTCACATCATAAACCCAAAGTAGATTTGCTTCAAAAATATTTTTTTTTAATTTACACTACACGTAAAATAAATTATGCCTGCCATCCAGCACCGAGGTTTCTGTGATGTCAGTACAACAATAATGGTGGACACAAGCTAATTCCGAATTAAACTACGTAGATTTAATTCAGGTAGGAAGTTTTATTTTGCCTTCTAGTGTTTGTAAAACCAGTGCGTTGGTAGTTAATTGCTTTAACTTATTTTAAAAGATATTTTTTTGGTAATAATAAGCAATCGTAACATTTATGAGCAAACGTGTAATTCTGTATTCATTTCCACATTTCGTAATACCAGCGAGTATTTAAAACATACCACAAAATAAACGAAAAAAAAAAAAACTTAATTACTGCACATTTTTATTCCTGCCGTACCACAGGTTAGTATGTACGCAATAAAAAGGAATTGTATATTTACAAGGAAAATCTTGTAGACTAAAATCAGAACGTCATCAGTCAGGTAATAAATGTAAGATAAACCGTATGATGTGGTTACAAATATCGTAAGCATATTTCAGAATTAGTAAAATACATTTTAATGAGCAAATGTTTTTATTTGAAACAAAATAAACATTGACGTGGTTACAATTATCGTAGGAATATTTAAGAACTAGTAAAATAAATGTTAATGAGCAAATGTTTTTATTTGAAGCAAAATAAACATTGACGACCTGTTACATTTTACAAAATATTTCGTACTTTTACAAAAACATTTTTTGGAAACTAGTTTCCAATAAATTTTTTGTAACACTACAAACAATTGTAAAATGAACAAGATATTATCTGTAAACATACTAAATTTGTTTATAGATTTACATAAATGTTTGTAAATATACAACGAAATTCGTAAAAGTTTTTTTTTTCTACTTTTTTCTAAACAGTTTATTGTAGTGTTACAAATAACCTCTTGTGAGAACTGGTTTCCGAAAAAACTTATTGTAAAAGCACTATAGTGACAATGAACTATTTACACATGTTTAAATGTGTCGCGCGTTAGTCAAACTATTGTTCCCAATTAACGAGGGTTTTTTTGTGTCGCATAGCGTTATTCGTGTCGCTGATGTCCCGACATTGTGATTCCGGCATTATTTGTATGCACTTACTCATATATATTGACCCTTGATTTTCGGGAAAAGGGTTTTGCACCACTTTGATTTATTTCCTTACGTTCATTCCAGCAGTTCTGATCAGTGATCAGAGATTAGATGATTTTAAACCCTCAACGTCTTGGAAATCTGGGTGGGGTATCGAGTCACGTAATATTAATTTAATTCTACATAAAATCATTCTACGTAATTACACTCTACAGTTTTCGGACCTAGATGTTGTAAAAAAACATATTTCTGGGATTTGCCCAGCAAAACAACACGAATAAATGAATTGCTGAAAATATGTTTTATCTGTCACATGATAGCCTATTGCTAGGGATGGGGAAATTTCGCGAAGTCAGTGACCTTTATGTTAGAGTCAACTATCCTATTTATATTCAATACCCTACCATTTGTACATTACATGTTACTAACTTCAACAACAGACAATAAACGTATAGACATGGCTTGAATATGTATAATGTAATGGATTCTAACATGCGTTCAACTAATTCGCGAAATTTTCCTGTCCCTACCTATTGCATATGGAATTATCTTGAGCAGAAATGTCATAGATCCACCCTTGTTTACGAAGCACTTATTTTATGAATGCTGATGTTTATTCTAGGTGGGTAAGTGGGCTTTATGTCTCGTCGACAGCGAGGTCGCTATATACGGTTACATGACACAACCTGACACAATGGCAGGAACTGAGAGAGAAGTCGGCGATGGCCCTTGTTACGGAACTATACCAGCATTCGCTTGGAGTGATATTGGGAAACCATGGCAAACCGAAATCAGGATGGCCGGAGCCGGGGACGGAACCTGGGTCCTCCTGTATGCGAGTCCAACGTGTTATTATTGTGCCACCTACTATGAAAGATTAAATTACTCGTATATTCTACTCCATTAACTCTCACTGAGAAAATGTGCTATAACTAGAGCCACGATTTTGTCGCGAAAATATTTTTGCAACATTTTGTTTCAGTGTCTCGCGTGCACCTCCGCAGCTCTGCTTCACGGCTATTGGCAGCGTGTCTTTGTTCAGACACGTCCCTCATTTCACTGCACCAATAACATTGAGGCTATTGTGACGTAATACGTCTGTGATTTGTCAGTAGAACCTCAAGACGTGTGACAGTTAAAACGTCCAATCACTGGCCATGAAACAGAGTTGCGGATGTCAACATAAGGCATTGAAACCAAATGGCGCAAAAATCTTTTCGCCACAAAATCGTGGCTTTAGCTATACCATTTCTTTAAACTTCTTCAACGTTATTATCTCGTATCTACAGAATTCCCCACGAAAAAAAAAACTGTGTTTTTAAATAAGTTACAAAGTGTCTCTTTAGAAAAAAATGCTAGTGTTTTCTTTCCTGTAACTAACCATCAACTTAATGTATAAGCGAGGAAAAATGAGAATCGGTTGGCTGCACTGACAACCTGGAGACATATTATGATCATGGTATGAATGGCCGAAGCAAGTGGATTTTTATTTTGCTACGTGCGGGAAGAGCGGCTTAAGGTAATACTTAGAGGTACGTAAATTTCGCAGGTACATTCCAGGTCAGGTTGAACGCCAATTATGTATACTTCATTGACATGTCTGTGACTTGCTGGGGGCTGTTATGAAACGCGTTTGACTACTGCAAGCCAGTAGTAAATAAGGAAATAATGCGAAGTTCTATCGCTTGCTACCTGCTTGTACGGTTATAAGACAACAGATAATCGATTATTACCAGTGGTGGTATAGGACTGACAAGTCTAGGCTGCTGCCTGATGAATCCGCGAAATTATCGTACCTCTAGTAATACTCGTACATTTTGAATTTTGAATTAAAGTCAAATAATAAAGCTTCCCTTACATTATAATACAGATATGTGGCAAACTTCGTACTATATTATTGTATAATGTTAATAATGTGTTCTTAAATGCGTTACATTGTACTTGTATCATACTCGTGTATTGTCATTACTTGTAAATCACAAACCTTAGAGAGCTACATTTCGTGTTTTATGGCGTGTGTTTTAAACTGATAAATCAATATAATACTTCAAAGCAATCAATTGACAAAGATATAGTTTAAAAAAGCAAGAGGTTAGTATTATTTTGCTGTACGTGCGGACGTATTTTCCACTCATTCACGTTACCATTAACTACGAATATGTTATATATCAGGCGTGTTACTCTTATTTTCTCAGTTTTATTTCTCGCGTTTTGAGTTCGATTATTTAAATTTAAAAAAGTAGCTCCATAATATATTAAATTGCTTTTTAGGATTAAATGCTACAAAAGTATTTTGTTGCCATACGCGTGTTTTTAATCGGTATTACCTAAATATTTACATGTTAGTTTTCCATGCTTGCCGTACTATCTTTTATATCCCCTACAGGAGCAGAATTGTACAGCCCAACTATTTAAGCAAAATGTGTTTATTTTTAACTATCAATGTATTTTTCTACGAGAAATGTGTTTGAAGTCCCGAAGAACACATCTAAATTGGTGGGGAAGGTTTTATACTACCTTACTCTACCAAAGTCGAGAGTCGAGATGGCATCGATTATGCCCCACCCTTATTCAAATAAAGTTAAATTCGCTACTTATTATCATATCTAGATGGGTGAATAAATATGACGTTAAGTAACCGCAATTTTATCCGTAATTTACTGTAACTTAAAAAAACCACTCCGTAAAGTGAGTGCATGATAATTATCTCTGTGATATTGGTTTATACACATAAATGCCTTCTTTAGATGTTAATGTTTCTTTGAAATAAAGTCAAAGAAATTTCTAATACAAATTTCTATGACATATTGTGCATGGTTCTATTTCAGCAGGCGTCAACACTACGATAAATGTTGTCGCAGAATATGTGTAACGAAATCGCCGGACTTTAAAAATAAAAAGTCTCCAATTTTACGACGATTTCTATTGTTTCTTAATTACTTGTCATGATTTTTCAGATAAATTTACTAACGTAGCAGGCATTTCCATAAGGAGAGATATCTGAATTTTAAAATTATCACATTCAATACTGTAAACAATAAGCTTACTTTTCGTGCATACCGCGCAAGTACACATTTATGAAGAGCGCAACAACATGAAAATAATTGTTTTCTTAACAACTGCACAACTTTGCTTAATTGGTTGTGTCTTACGGATCAAATGCTTCGAATCACCGTTTAGTAACATTATGTCTTTATTTCACAAAACGTTAAAGAAACCTTTCAGGCCATCTGAGAATGCAGTAAAACACATTGTTAAACAATATGTTGTTTTTTTGTGGGGCCATTTAACCTAACGTTACAGTATTTACATGTTTGGTTACTGAATTATAAGAGATTCCTTTATTCATGTAATCTTTTATTTACATATATTTTTGAGTAATTTTAGAAACTGTCAAAACAAATGCTTAAGGAATAAACAAGTGTACACATAAATAAATATTTATATATGTTATACATATATATACGAAAATATTTTAACATGAGCAATCTTCGTCAACTTAGATTTTACAGCCACCTCACATGCATTATGTTACTACAGCAAATTGTTTAATTAAATCCCCTTATAACAAGGCGTAGTTTTAATTCCTTTAATTATTTTGACATTCCACAAAATAAGTAACAAATTTCCTGTTCTCGTGAAATATTTCTAGGAATAAATATTAAACGTGGAAGAATGACGACTAATTACCTATAAATCCATAAAATGTTATGTGAAAAAAACAAATCCGCTTAATTTTCTAACTTATGCTGTTTACACTTTAACTTGCTAATAAGTTATTTTTCTGAAGTGCGCAATTAAGTCTATGTGAAACTAAATTTCAGAAGTAATGAGCTTAACTTTTCTTGAAAGGTCAAGTAGAGAAGTTCGGTAACGGGTATAAACTACTCTTGTGAGTACGTTAATTGGTTTGTTTCAGAACGTTATGTTGTGCTTTTCGCTAAAGAGTTGTGTATAATAAGAGGATTATAAATGAGAAGTAGAATCTAGAATATTCTCAGCATTTACTCTACATTAAATACGTTCTGCTTTAATTTTGAATGTAATCCTCGAGAAACTTCAAGCTCCTGAAGTTATTTTACTGATGTTAATATGACATAAGTAGTTTATAAGAACGTACATACAGAGAATTAGTTGAGACAGTGCAATTAAAATGAAGAAGCATTTAACTGAAAAAAAAATATGAACTTTAAGGAAGATAGTTATTTACGGTATTACAACATTTAATTTCTAAGCCAAAATACACAATACTATTTGCTGTGAAATTTGAGTGGAGATAATAAGACAGAGCGTAAGAACCTTGTGTACAAGGCGCTTGAACGGTGTTGAAGCGTATCACATATATTTATGTTTACGCGGAACGGTTCAACTTATTCCTATTATAATTATCTACCTTAGAAAAAACACTTGAAACTATGTTTCTATAACTTTAAATATTTGCCATGATTGTTACGAAGATTATTTTGACGCCCTAGAAAATGGCCAAACCGTTATTTTTTAGACCGACATAACTCCGAAAAAGCCACCTAGATTCGTATAGCTCAAAAGTAGAAACACAAATTGCAATAGATCAAAGACTGCAAGGAAAACCTTGCACGCTAGTTTGAATATCTGCGAATAGAGGCGATATGCTCCTCGACGAGCATGGTACTCTGAGTCTTATCGCTCCGCTGTAATTGTAACCCTTCACAAGACATTCAACATTGTGATGTTGAGTTCTTGCGAGAATGACGATAGAATACGAAACCATGTTAAGGATTTTCAAGTGCGATCAAATCATAATTTTATATATTTATATGAAATATTGTTAGTTTTGTAGACGATACTTCTGAGTGTAGTTTCCTCTTACGAAACAATATAAGCTCTCATAGTTTTCTCATAAAGGTGCGACAAAGTCAAAATTTGCTTATTCTGCTGCCATGCAAGTAGGGAAAACTAACTGACCTACATAAACAAAATAATTCACTGTGATATTACATCCCATGAGCTATGCAATAAAGTATTTAAAAGACCATAACGTAATATTTCGGCTTTTTTTTTAATTGTAAAGTACAGGAAAAAGTTGAACGTTCGGCAAATTTTTAATATACAAAAATTGTTCACGGGATTTTTTAAAAATGTTTTATTTCGTAGTCCATAATATGTTATTTCACTGTGAATTATTTCACTAACGTAAGTCAATTGGTTTTCACTCTTTGCATGGCAGCAGAACATGCCAATATTGACATTGACGCACCGTTATGAGAAAACTACGCGAGTTAAAATTGTTTTTTAAGAGGACAATGTACTCACGAGAACCGTCTTTAAAACTAACAATATTTCGTAAAATATTAAATTATGACTTTATCGCACTTGAACACCCTTAAGATGTCCGCCTGCATGGACCGCTGAGCGGTGGTGCAGAGCTTGAAGCACGGCAGTCTCAAGCGGCCGTTTTTAGCTACTTAGAAACTGAGTTTTCACGTCCTTGTTCGAAGTTTGTCTTCCTTTTGTACGCTGACACTAAGAGCACATGTGGAATAGTTTCGTTAAAAAAATAACTCACTACAATGCATTTCAAGCGCGTTGTAGGTGACGGCCTTAAGGGGGAGATTTATAGACAATTTTATTGTATTTTCAGTTTTTGAGCCATAACATGTATTCCTATTGCATTATCAAAATTGTCTCTTCGACAAAGCAGACTAATGGAATCTTTCATTAATTTGTCGTGCAGAATCATTGCAAAAGACCTTTTGAAAGTTAACTTATATACTCTTGCAATGACTCTGCATGGCAAGTAAATGAAAGATTTCATTAATATTTACGTCAATCAGTTTACCAAGTAATTATCCTGTACTTCGTCGAAGAGGAAGTGTTGATGATACGATTTGAATAAATTATATTATTCAAAAACTGAAAATACAATAAATTTGTCTAAAACTTTTCCTTAAAGTAGCCTCTAAACACCAGTTTTCGTTTTTAATTTGTTTCCCTTTCAACGAACAGTGAACAAAAGAAAGATTACTATTCTTTCGTAAAACCACTTAATTTTGTTTGGATTTGTGTGTCTACCAACCCGCACTTTTATTAATCCATGTAGCTGTAAGGTAATATATTCAGTACAATTATTAGAAACATCGTATTCTGGTCCCCAAAGGCTAAAAACGGCTTTTCTACACTGTCGTACTAGATAAAATACGTATACTCCGTACTCGAAAGGCAAATAGAAATAAACATGCTTTAGAATTTTAGGTAACTGTTGCTACAAATAAGATGATAATGGACGCCGTTTAAAGTCCTATAGGGAAAAAAACGTAATGTTAAACCACCGCACCCCAATTAATTCGCCCGTCTTCTTGCCTGTCGAACTGTGCAGCACAGGGTTATAAACGTACGCACATTTATTCGAAGACTATTATACGAGTGAAGAACGTATCTTCTACGAAAAGAAAACACATGACAGAGAGAGATAAATTATTTCAGAACATCATGCTAATAAATATTATTTACGAGCACTCCAACGTAGTTGAAAAGGTGTATACATACAATATCATAAAATCTACTGCTCATATTGAAATGAAACTAATTAATAGGTCTATAATGAACATTGTTAAGTAACTAATGCACCTGACCATGGCCGTCTTTAGTAGAACGTAGGAGTCTTTAATGTGACAACGCTGCATCGGAAGCCTGCTGCCGCACTGAAAAAAAGAGTTTAGTTGTAGGTAACATACTTCTTTCAAAATAGGGACAACTAAACAGTTTGGTTGTTGGTACTACTCTGGACAGTTCATTCAACAATCGGTTCTATAGAAGAAACAAAGAGCCTTGTTTATTTTACAGACCAGATGGTAACTTCAACAAAATACATTGTTGAAGGAACTGTCCAGAGTAGTACTGACAAATTAACTGTTTCGTAGTCCCTATTTTAACACAAGTATGGTTCCTGCAACTATACTCTTTTTTCAGGATTCGTAAAACACTATCTTGGAGGTATGTGTTGGACATTAGTACAAACTTTCCACAAATAAAATTTTGGGACCGCTGTTAGAAATGATGCTGTTACCGTCAAGTGTGGAAAGCTGAACCGTATCGCTTCACTGTCTCCGCGCATCAAACGCGTAAAACTACATCCGGTGTGTAGCCTTCTTAAAGACATTCCTCCAACAAAATATAGCGGTTATCTCGTAAGGTACCTCTCTATCTGCGCTTGAAAAGCGTTGAAGTGAGTTACAATTATTCTATATCTGACGAAACTGTTTAACATGCATTATATTTGTATATCTACGAAAAGAACACACACTTCAAACTATGTTGCCATAGTTTCAAAAAATTGGAACGTTTATTGAATACATCAATTTCGGGCCCACAAAACGACCAAAAACGGGATTTTCAGACTGCCGTATCCGTTAAAGTAACAACCGGATTCGAAAAGCATAACTGTGGACACAAACGTTAGACTTTGAACTACGCTGCCCATAAATAAAATATTGTGGTCACCGCTTAAAGTCCCGTAGGGAAAAGGATAGTAGTAAAGCAATGTACGCCATCCGAGTGGCTTGGGCGGAGAGGCGATAATGCATTACATACGTCGGCCAACGGCACCCTTACCACTCCTGCCTCACACACACACACACGCATAAACGCAACCTATCCAGGGAGGACCCTTAAGAGTTAGTGAACCTGGCGCGTAAAACGTGCTATAAGGTGGTACGGAAACTATTTCTTCTTGTGTAACGATTAAAAACATTTCCAATGCGTTTATCTATGAAAAAAAGACACCAGGGTCGTCATTTCAGGTTTTTCTTGAGGGGGGGGGGAAGCGAGATGTTTTTATCGGCGACGGTGACCCTGTTGCATCTTATTTATTAATTAAGCATGTATAAATTAGAAACTGTAATAATATAACTTCAGTTTTGCGTGCTTAAATTAGCATTATAACAAAATACAAAGAATAATTTTATACACTTAAAATTTTAAATCCAGGGGGAGGGGGGGCATTCGCCCCCCCCCCCTGCCCGCCCTTAAATGACGACTCTGGAAGGCACACTTCAAACTGTGCCCCAGTGACTATAAAAATGCCGTTCGTTAACAAAAAAAACATGATTTCCATAGTTCCTCAAACATGCAAAAAATGCCTTTTCCAAGTTGCTGTAGCTGAGAAGATATAAACCGTAATCGTAAAATTAAATCATAGGAGTCTGCATTGTACTTTACCACATAATTTTCACAAAAAATAATAACTGGGTCCTCGCTTGAAGTTACGTTGTACAACACATTCTAAGAAAACAGGGCAGGCTAGAGTAGTCCTTCGCGCCTAGAGGCGATGAGATGTTTGACGGACGTGTAATGTTTGACTTACAGCCATCCCCGTTTCCGTGCCTCAAACCTAGCCTCCACTAACTCTTTAAGAGTCCCATTGTCTCAGCGGTACAACTGAAACACGTATCGCTCCAGTTTGCCGCCTTGTCGATAAGAACGATGTGGCATTCTGCGACTGCGTCAGAGTAGCTCTTATCGCACCTTCGCTTCTGTATCTCCAATGTGCGAAATAAATCAGTGCAGACGTGACTCTAACGGTGCCGCCTGCCAGGCGCTTCAAATACGTTGTAATGCACAAGGAAACATTTTTTTTTTTTTTTTAACTATTCCACGTGTGCCGATTGTGCCAAAATTCAAAACAACACCCTTCTCACTAGGACGTAATGCCATTAATAAGAGAGAGTGACAATCCAGCTTTAAATTTTGTATTTTCTTTCATTAATCTTCTTGCGAGTAAATTTTTGGAACTTTAACCTAACCACGGAACAGAATACATACTGATAGAATTTTAGACACCGTAAATTTATTTTTGTCGTTGCAGATCGAATTGTAGTTAGAAAATTTTTATTACATTCTTAACTAGAATTCGATCTGTAACAACAGAAACGGAAAATGAAGATTTGTGGTGTCTAAATTTCTATCAATATGTACTTTAATTCTGCAATTAAGTTAATGATCCACGATTTTAACTACAGGAATAGTTATGACACGAAATACCAAAATTCAATATGGAGACTGTCTTAAGACACCGTGCTAATTAAAAATGATATTTCTAACCCCTCCAACATAGCCTAAAAAAATAGCCTTTCAGACTTTAAAACGTACTAACCGGATATATGCGTAATTCAGATAGAAATGTCCAATGAACAATGCTACAGACTTTCCACCATTACAATTATTGGTCACCTCTTGACTTCCCGTTGCAGAACTCGATCGGCTGGGCTCTTTGTGGCGATGCGGAATTTCATACGCGTCTCAAGGTCGCCCATGTTGCTCTGTCACCTCTGAGCCTATAACGCGGAGGTAGACCAAGAACACAGTGAAACAAAATAATTCACTGTGAATGTAAATGTCACGGGACAGGGCTTCAAGTAAATAAAAACCAAATAAAATTTGGTTTTTACTTAGAAAAATTATTGTAAAAGTAGCAAAAATTTCAAATTTCAGAATTTTTTTAAATACATGGCAAATACGTTTGCTGGGAATTATTCCATTATATTAATTGGTTTTCGGGGGATGTATGAAGCAAAAACATGCAAATTTTGACCTTGAAATGTCACCATGGGAAAACTGGTTGACATAATTTTTATTGTAAGAGGGAAATGTGCTCCCAATTTACGTCTAAAACCAAAACTATGTCTCATACAAATACCAAATTGTATTTTTTTCCCTTCCGTAACGCCCTTAAGGCCTTGCTCCCTAGTTGAGCAGTGGTTTCGAAAATATTTTTTGTAACGAAAATTAATACATATATCAAATATTTCTTTGTTAGTTTTAACACTTATATACCAAATATTTTATATGGATTTTTCTGTTGCAATACACCAAACTTATAATTAGATTTTTGCCCCCGAAATAGTGCCCATTTTGTTGTGAAAATAAGCCAAAATGAAGCAAAATTATTTTTTTCTCGCAAACGGTACATTATTTTAAAAAAACGGTCTGGAAAAATTGTGTATCGTGTGACTGTACACGGTCTCAAATGTTTTCAAAGCATTTGGTTAAAAAATATTTGAGTTATTTGCAATTGTTTGAAATAAACGGGAGATCATGCACTTAAGGTGGCTGCTTGACTGGCGCTCGAACTGCGTGCAGAGTGTACGAAGTTACGTATTTTCTTATATATCTGTACACGTACGTCCATATTGCTTATCTGCAAAAAAAAGGTCTCCAGACTACTTGTGAACATGACATTTAAGAAACAGCGTACATTGGAAAAATTATTTCAAAGCCCACCACCTTTGTTAATTATTATATACGGTTGTTTCTCAAGATATTTGTACCAGATTCGTTCGAAATTGAAGCCTACGACTTACTATAGACGGCTCGGGATAAAGTGAGCACCAAAAGTAGCCCTGTAAAATTTCTATTTTCAGCCAATTCGTATCTTTCCGCGCGTAACGGCTAACGAAGGGAAATGTCTAACCTCTCTGGACACGTCACTTTATGTTTGCGCTTGTAAGATAAATTGTGCATTTGGTGGCAACCGTTATAATTTGATAAATAAAAGTTGATTAACTATACCAAAAAATCAAATATGTCCATTTCAGTTGATTATGTTTTAGTATTGTTGTATTTGCGTAAGAAAATACACGGAACTATTTCCGGCAAATTGCTACCAACCATGCAAGCAGTAAGGTAACTATTGTTAATGTTGAATACTATGCAGTAACGTCTAGTGATATTTTTCAAAGATCTAAAAGGTTTAAATGATCACTTTATCCTGAACTTAGCAACAGTCACGGTTCAGTGTTAAGGTCATAGCCTAATTTCCCCATTGTAAAAATGTTACCGCGGGAACATTGCGCGCGTATCTACGACTTTGAGCGTAAAGGCGATATCACAATGTATATGCCGGCCGGCATCGCTCATAAAGCCTCATCGATTTTCACCTCTCACACACAAACACGCTCTTCACCAGGCGGCCGCCATAAATTGCATGTCCATTGAGGTAATACTGCTTGACATACGTAATGAGCTAATGACATACGACAGTCATCGTAACGTATGGCGCCACGTCGAATTTGTGTCACACACACATAAACACACACACAAAAGAACCTTATCTAGCAAGCCACCCTAAGCTCGTTTCCTGGGAGGAAGTATTTTCCCCGACATACATGGTGACCCAATGATTTCATGACATCATATTTGTACTGTGTGTAAGTGATTTAATATACCAAATTTGGGGGTACGATTCCTTTGGGAAAACTATGTGCAAATTTTGTGGAAAATTTTCCAGTTGAATAAATATTATAGGAGTTCTTATAACCTTAAAATCGGGTTTAAGATAAGAGTTTGGCAAAACATATCTAAATACTTTTTGAGTTAAGTTACGACCCTCTACACAAGTGTTAGTGATACAATTTAACGTGTGAGATAATCAACCTTTTGACTTTCCCTTTACGAAAATAACTGGGGTTGTGATCGTCATATTTCCACCCTCTTATCGTGTAAAATTACTTAAACACAAGGATTTGTAAAGAGTAAATAACGTCTACTGCTGGACTACAACGTAAGAACAAAATGAAAACGCTAATAATGAACCATTTACGGGTAAAACAAGCACAACTGCAGCTCTGACAATAATACAACACCTGGCATGTTGACAAAGAGTGCCACTTGCCACTTCGGAATCGGTATGTATTTCCACCGCACTCTCAGGAAAATGCTCCCTGAAGTGCTACTACATTACCACACTGTGCACGTAAAATTACATCGTACAAGATTATACCACTTACATTTTCGTTTCCAATTTAGTCCCGGATTTGCATGGTGTGCTCATAATGCGTTTGATTCTGAACATCCCGTATAAGCACACAGAAACGTGTATGTTTTTTGCATCCATATATTTTAACGTCATGTTATCTTTACTTCTGTTCACCTAGATTTGGGGCCCTGTTAAATATTATAGTATCCAATAGACTGTCGTTAGTGGAAATTTTTTAAAATAAATCAGTGGAAGAAAATATCGGAATTTTAGCACGAAATTTAATATATTTTACTCTAAATTTAATTATGTTATTTATGTTATGTTGTTATTCTTAAGGCGGCTCCCTATATCGAATGCATTTGTGTGCGCGAGATACAAAATCGATAAAGCGCCAAGGTTGCCGCTGACTGGCGTACGTAATACAGTTTCGTCACTACGAGAAAGCCAATCAGAAGGCGCGCAGAGCTTTACTAGCATTCAATTTCCTACGCGACTTTCAGCGGTGATCAAACCATTTAACTTGTGGAATGTGTAGTTTAAAGTAAAATACGTGCTTCTATGTATTGGTTTTTCGATTCTGGTTGGTACATTCCCACATTGGCAGTCTGAAAAACCCGTATTCATACAATTTGGGAGGCCCGAAAATCGTACTTAAAATACACGCACCGAATTTTTAAGCTTGCAGCGTCACACATTGAAATGTGTGTTCTTTTCGTTATCAAACCATTTTATCGCACATTAAGTAGCGTCAAAAAATGAATACTAGCAACTCGCTGCGAAGCATTTCAAGCGCAGGCAGGGAGGCCCCTTAAGGCGGCCGCCTACCCAACGCTTCAAGTGCGTTACAGTGTGTTCGTAAACAGGTTTTTTTCTACGAAAATATTTCATGTGTGCCCATTGTACCAACATACCGAAAGAAAACAAGACTTCAGACTAGGTCATAACCTCGTTAAGACGCCAAGCTTATTACAAACACTGTTTCTAAGCCCTCCAATATTGCTAAAAACGGCCTTTTTAGACATCCGTACTTCAAAATGTACTAACCGAATGTATGTGAAACTCAGATTGCGACCTGTACTGAACTTAGTTGCAGACTTTCCACCAATAAAATGATATGGTCACCGCTTAGTGTCCCGTAGTAAAAACGGTTCGGCAGGAAGCTTGCACGCTAGTTCAGCGCTTGGCTCGTTGAGGCGACGTGGCATTTGATGCGCGCTTCAAGGTCGACCTTACTGCTCCGTGGCTTTTGAGCCTCTCACGCGCGGGTAGGCTGCGCGCTTAAGGTTGTTCAAGTGGGGAAAAAACATAATTTTATTTTTGTATGAAATAGTGTTAGTTTTGTACACATTACTTGAGAGTACATATACCTCTAACGGAAAAAAAATTAGCTCATCTAGTTTTCCCGTAATGGCACTTCAAAGTCAAAATTTGCGTGTTTTTACTTCATACAAAACTTGAAAACCAGTTAACATAAATAAATGAAAAAAATCATATCAAAACTACGCGTTACTGTCTATGGCCTGTAGCATTTAAAACCCGTTACAAAAAATGTTTATGTTAAATAAAAAATTTCAAAATTTG
>PNEQ01079230.1:112457-132380 GCA_003012365.1 Medauroidea extradentata
CGTAGACGGTGACGTGTAGTTTTGATGAGATTTTTTCCATTTCATTATATTTACTGGTTTTCAAGTTTTGTATGAAGTAAAAATATGCAAATTTTGACTTTGAAGTGACATTACGGGAAAACTAGATGAGCTAATTTTTTTCCGTTAGATGTTAATGTTCTCTGAAGTAATGTCTACAAAACCAACACTATTTTATACAAATATAAAATTATGAATTTTTCCCCACTTGAACGCCCTTAAGGTGGCCGCCTGGCTGGCGCTCTAACTGCGCGCGACGTGTTCGTAGTTACGTGTTATCTCAGTTACCAAAAAACCTGCGTCCACAGTGCTTATCTACTTGTGAATGTGACTTTCAAGACATTACAAACATTGAAAGTAATACTTTAAAGACCACAAACTTGGTTAAAATCGAATTTTACACGCGGTTGTTTCTCAAGATATATGTAACAGATTTGTTCGAGATTGAAGTCTACAAGCACACTGGTCTTTGCTACAGTGACGCGTTCAGTACAGTGATAGGGTCACCACTTAAGGGCACCGCCTACCCGCGCGTGAGAGGTACAAAAGTGACGGAGCTGTAAGGTCGACCTTGAAGCGCGCATCAAATGCGGCGTCGCCTCAACGAGCCAAGCGCTGGACTAGCGTGCAAGCTTTCCGCTGAACCGTTTTTACTACGGGACTTTCAGCGACAACACTATCATTTTATCTTACGCGACGAAAGGGAAAGAGTCGCTCTACAGGTCTATAATATTCAGAATATCGTGAAAATGATTACTCTTACATAAAAATCAGCGTCAAAAGTCCCGATTCGGGCACTTTCACACTCAAAAAATACTTGTTAGGGACGATAACAGTTAATGGCAAAATTATATACCTGTACTAAGATCCTTAAATGTTTTTCGTAGCCTAACCGCGTGACAACATGTTGAATGGTTTTCGAATGAAATCAGGATTGTTAAAGGTCTGCGCGCCTCTTCACGATTCTAGTAGACGGTGCCCTTAAACAGCCACGTTAAAACACGTTACGGCGGGGGACACTGCGCGCGTGTTTACGAATTTGACCGTAGAGGCGATATCACAATACAAGTGCCGACTGACGTCGCTCGTAACGCCTCATCTATTTTCGCCTCACACACACAAACACGCCCTTCACCAGGCATCCGCCTTAAGCCCTGTACACAATTGAAAATATTAGCATTTGACTTTGACATTCGACTTTACGATAGCTTTCAATGCATGGCTTCTTATGGAGTCGTGCACAATGGCGTCTCCAAAACTAAAGTCAAGCAGCCTTGACTTTACGCTTCCGAAAAACTGAAACATAAAGTCAAAGTCAACATGGCTGTTTGCAAAGAACGAGCTGATTATGTATGCTAGAAAGGAAAATGTTTATTTCTGAGAACACTTCTGTTCTCCAGTATTGGGATTTCGTGAAAAATAACAGGTTTTTCTTAAATTTACTCGAAAATCCTTGTAAGTAGCGTTGGAATAATATTCGTAAATTAACTTTAAGTTTTGTCAATAGATGGCGTTGCTTTTGTTCTGAAAAAATGATATAATAAATGAAAAAAATTTCAATCATTGGGATTACTATTTTAATATCTACGTGATATGCTTTTATGGTAAACATAAATTGATTTATATCACAATATTACCGTTTCAAAAACCGATTTCCAATTATTTTTCAACTGTCGTTACTTTCACATTACATTTGTATTGTGTATTGACGAAATACATAAACTAACAGAAACGTAAAGTCAAATGCTAAAGTATTCTAGGTCTTTAAGGGAACCGCCTGCCCAGGCCGCCAAGAGGTGTGCAGTGCATTGGCCGTTATTAGGATATTCGAAAACTGTTTGATGTCTGCTTAAGACTAGCATTTATATAACGTTGCACGTGCGTATACGGTTTCAAGTTCACCACTACTTATTTAAACTTACTTTCTCGTGGCCGAAACTGACGGAAATGGGTGATTTGCGGCCCTCTTTAGGGATGAATATCTCGGCGCCGAATCTTTCAAATGGTACGAGCGTATACAATACACGTTTAGTATTTAATTTTGTCATAAAATGATAGTGTCACCACTGAATGGTTCATAGAGGCGAGAAGATTGCACGCCAGTTAAGTAACTTGCGCCTAGAGGCTAGAGTGTGGCGTGATACGCGTTCTGTGTCGTCCTTATCGCTTCCGCACTTATAGACCATAAACACACGTCCTCCTAGGCGGCCACGTTTACCACTTTATCGCCATAGGTCAGACATGACAGCAGTCCGGTAACCGCGAATTGCTCGTATTCAAAACTAACGTTTTTAAATAAAATTTAAAGGCGAACCTGCTGGAAATGAAAAACCTGCAGCAGGTGAAACAAAAATTGTAATACAGGCACTCATTTCATATAGTTACGGGCTAATTTTAAGAATTATTGACTTCGTGAATGCAAAGCAAAACAAGGTCTTTTGTTAATACTAATAAAAATACGTTGGACAACATTATGAATGTTATTCGGGTTATCGCGAAATTAAATATTATATAAAATGTTTAAAATCTGACAGTAAACTCTGTGTTGGGATTTGTAAACGTTAAGAGTCTCGCCCTCTCTGTGGTAATTTTCACGTTCGAGCTCTGGAACGCGTCCACACTAAGTTATACTTTTGCTCGTCCACCGCTTGTCTCATCAACTCTGCGAGCTTAAAATTTTCCGTCGTCAACTCGCCAGACATAATGTTTAGTGATGCTATATATAAAATGATTGTGAAAATATTTTGCGACCTCGAATGAAATTGTTTACTGTTAGCGTACAGAAAACTTCTGGCACATTGTGCTGTAGCGTGGTACCAAATACAAGTTTTTTTTTTTTTTCATGCGTAAATATTAAACGTGTTTCCAATGATATTTGTTTGCGAAAAGAAGTCGCATTTGACATTATGTCCCTGTCATTCTAAAAACACCGTCACCTTGTTAAAAACATTAGTACCGAGCTCTGAAAAAGCTGTAGAAATTGCTTTTTCACATTGTTTTATCTGAGAAAACACAAATCGTTATCACAAAACACAGCTATAGAAACCTGCATTGGACTTTAACACATACTTTCAAAAAATACAATAGCAGAGTCATCGTTTAAAGCCTCGTTGAGAAATACCTTCAACGAGAACACTGCACGATAGTTTAGTACTGTGCGCCTAGAAGCGATAAGGTGTTTGACGGACGTGTTAATAGTCGGCGTATCTTCTTCCCTGTTTCCGTGCCTCAAAAGGAGAAAAAAACCCTGAGGTCTAAGTAACTCATAAGCTGACTCTTGACACGTCCATTGTAGTTTATTTTCACTCGCAAAACTAATGTGGAAAATTTTAGCTTATTTAAAGGTGTGTAGAGATACATCGAAATTAATCGTCTACGGCATGGACCATAGTGTACCGTTTCACGTGTTCATTTATACACTGAAGCTGGTGCTAGTGTTTCTAAAACGCACCTGAAACTATGCTTGCATATTTTTAAAAATACATGCACACCTATTAGATGAACGTATTTTGGACCACTTAGAACTACTACGGTGATGGGTTTTCAGCCTGGCGGATTGTTTAAACATAAGGCCGCACTCCTGAGGCGGGACTAGGCAAAACTATGTTAAGAATTAGTTGAAGGTAGCTTTCTCTTTACGTTTATGACACGGAAACTGGAAAGGCGATAAGTCGAATCTCACACGTCCGTCTAACACCACATCGCCTCTAGGCGCAGAGTACTAAACTAGTGTGCAGTGTTTTCGCAAAACAGTTTTTCAATGGGATTTCAAGAGATGCCCCTGTTATTTTATTTGTGGAAGGTTTGAGGTAATTTCCAATGCAGGTTTCTATGGCTTAGTTTTACGATTGCGATCGACATTTTCTGAGCTTCGGCAACGTGAGAAATACAGTTTTGGCACTTTTGAGGAGCTTGGGAATCGTGTTTTAATAAGCTGACAGCATTTTTTTTAAATCATAAAGACGCCGTTTTAAGTGTGTCTTCTTTTCGTAGATAAACGCTCTGGAATCGTTTTATGAGTAATTCAAGAAAAAATACTTTCCGTACCACGTTACATCTCGGCTCACGCGTCCGGTCGGCTAACTCTTAAGGTTAGTTCTACTGCAGGTTAGACAGATCTATGTTAACAGTTTGTCATAGGGAAAATTTATGCCGCTGCAGCGCTGGTATTGGTAATCGGTGCAAAGTGACTTATCGCAGAGCTTTCCTGAATTTTAAGTTACATAAAGATAATAATTTAAAACGCGAAAATTGGGGTCTTTTCACTTTAAAAATAAATAAAATGACTTCTGTCATTTCCAAGCCGATTTAAAATTAATTTTAGTACAGATTCCAGTATTTTTTTGTCCAACTGCGATAGCAGCGAAACTAGCGGCAGAAATTGTCCCTTTACCAAACTCTTCAATAAGAAAACTCATTATCTTTCTAACCTGTAGTAGAATTGACCTTAGCCATACCTGCCGAGGTTTGCTACTGCCTTCCACACTATTAGGATAAGGAGACAACGTGAGACCCAGCCCTGAAACTGGGGAGACAACTGGACGTTTACCCACCCGGCAAGGAATCGAACCCGAGACAATTTACGCTCCAGCCATATGGGCTAACAAATATTTTTAAATTATTCTATATTTTTTGTAAGTTTACCAGCATTTCTTCTAGGCCTGTGATTTTTTATGTCTTTACTTCCGAGACTTGACAATATATAGAGACTATTACGACGAATACAAATTCACAGCCAGCTGGACCTGGGAATCGAACCCAGAGCCTCCCGCATCGCAAGCGGGTGCGAAGCCAGTTACGCTACGGAGGCTGCCACAACTGAGACAAGAATTCGAACGCTTAGATATTACCAACCTTACGAACGAACTTGAATCAGAGCAACATCCGTTTGTCTTCGTGCAGTAATTCCCAGAAATATAACTGTATTTCTATAAAAACGACAGTGAATAAATACACTGCTCGCAAATGCAGCGCTCCGTGCATGTGTACGGTGTTTTCCTTGATGGATGCACCGGTCTTACCCGTGTGGCTTACATTCTTTATTAACTTCGGATGAAAAATTCTTATACAAGGACTTCTGAAACACTACTCGTAATAGCCTCGATGTATGTACGTGCAGACGTTTTTAAACACAAATTTCTTTTCTCTGACACTCTACACAGCCCATGATAACTGCAAATGATTGTCAAGTAAGGAGAAGATTTTTATAAATTTAAAACTAAAAGCTAATATTCATGATTGTATTACTTGCTCTTTGAAGACAAGACAACTGAATTTTGTATAATCAAAGTCGAAAGTCTGATGAGTAATAAAACAGACAAATGGGCAGTGAAAAAACACACTACATATTTAAAGATACGTAACCGTTTTCACAAAAAAAAATTTAATCTCGACTTATATTTTGGACACGTTTATTTAATTATAAGGACGTGCCAGTAGGTGCCACGTAGGATATATTGTTTTTCTAATAATTTTCATACGTAGGAAGGTGGTTTTTCGCGAATAAATTTTACGACTTGTGCGTATAAAGACTTCTGTTTAGATAGTGTATACCTTCAGAATTAGTTTATTGACTGTTTGTGAACGTCGCACTTCAGCATCTGCCTACATTTGTTCTAAGAGGCGACTTATTCATGTAATAAATTCTAGCAGATACGAATGTTGAGCAATGGATCATAGAACTCAGTTTGTTTTATACGAAGAAGAAACAAAATAATTTTAAAAGTTAGAAGCATATAAAATATGTTTTCAAATCCAAGTTCGTTAGACCAAAAAAATCCCTAAAAGTAGTTACAATGCGGCTGAGAATTTAACGTTGTATTTCGGTTGGTGTAAATTTCTTTACAATGTTGTTCCTAGAACACATTGTTAAGGGGTGTCAATCCTTAACAAATATCTTCATCACTTTGTAGCGGTAAACATCTGACAGGGAAAAGTGATTTACGTACAAGAGCGACAACATTTGCCCAAAATGCAACATAAAATTTGGCATACGGATTACAAAAAAGTAATGGAACTGTAAATTATGTCCCGCCAACTTGAAAAAACGTAGAAAAATCTCACTATTAACTGATTTTTAACAAAAGCCATAAACCCAAACTGAAAAGGATCCCCTTAGCCTAATATTTAACTAGGTGTATCGAGATAATCGCTAAGATTTGTACGGTCCTATGCTTGCTTATAGTATACAAAATAGTTGTGTACGTATTCATATCTTATGCTATACAAAAGTAGCAAAGATGCGAATCGGTCAATTATAGATTTTCGAAGGTGGCAAAACGCTAAATATAATAAAATGTATATATTTAAGCAAAACGTGTGTTTTAGGACACTGTTGCAGTGTATTGAAACGCTTTAGAATGTCCTACAGTGTAGACGAGATTGCCCTACATCTCGTGTCAAACATCTGGTAGCTGTAAGCGTGCGCGTGAATCTTATACGCGAAAAACAGCTGTCACTACCTAAAAATACCTCAGCAGTTGTGCTCCATGGCGGCCAAAGAGTGGATGGCCAGACCCTGTGCGCTCCTGAGAACTTCAATAAATACTTGGCAGTTCAACCTAGACTCTTGCGGTAAGCCTCACTGCTGTTATTGGCAAACCACTCTCCGCTCAGTACGATTCGTAACACATTCTTACTTTCCCTGACATGTATAGTGTTCACTATCTGACCTCGTGGCACTCTCTGGCGGCACTATCATAAACTACTGAAACTAAGGATATGCTGACATAATTGTGTTCTAACACTTACAACGCAGTAAACTATGGAAAGAAAACTATTCTAAGAGATTTTAAAATTAATATTAAAATTTGACTAGTATTATACATACACCAGAATTAATTAGCAGTTCTCGATGCCGTGGAGACGAATTAAATTCTTGGGAAATTTTTAATTACTTACTCACTATTTATTACATAAATTCACATTTAAATGTCCGCTGGTTTCACTCGAGTTGAAACGAAAATAATAAAAAGAAAATTAAAATTCGTTCAAATACAATTTTATAAATATTAGTCCATGTTTTAACCGTAAAAAACCCGGAGTAAACAAACAGAAAAAAAACGGACAGTTGCAAGAATGCAACTACGTATACCGAACTAATCTGGGAATTTGGATAGCGTTGGTATATATACACGTAGTAGGCGTGTGTCGGAGAGACAGCATGCGTGCAAAAAAGAACCAAGCGGCGCGAAATAAAAAAAAGCCACTATTCCGCACATTCAAACATGCGCGCTCCAGCCACGCCACCGTGTGCGCAGTCTAGCAAGAACACGAGGAACTACTAGCAAGGCGTGTGATTGTTTCGGTTCGCTTGCCCGCAGCCGAACAGCGCTGCCAACGTTCCGGAACCTACCCTGCGCATGCGCACGACGGCCAGGCGCTACTGCGGCAAATCCGAAATAACGACGCGCGTCGAAACCGCTCGGTTCGAAAACATTCGATTATGTGATCACAAACTTGGTTTTGTCCCACGAAAAAAAAAAAAAGAAAGTCGTTACGCGACAAGCTCGTTTGCCCGAATGCTAACGTCCGCGCTTTCTGGATTTTACGAGTGGAATTAAGGGTAATTGTTTTCGCTTTCCCAGCTCGTCACTGCCAGCGCTACCAACCCTCGCTTCTGCGCACTAAGGCTGGGCGCCACGGCGGCAACTCCGGAATAACGACGCGTGTCAACCTTTCAGTTCAACAACTGGGTGATAGAAAACTGGGTCATGCCACAGGGTGAACGTGAAACATCAGGGTTGCAACTTTAGTGTGACAATGCAGTCGTTAACGGTCTCCGATCACCATACAAGTCACCGACAAAATTTACTTTGTTTACGCTCGGCGATTATAATATAATGGACTATTATTATAACAGTAAATATATTTTATTTGGTATTACTTTAACGGTCCGTTAGCTATCGTGATTTAATCGCACTTATGTCAAAATTAGTTGAATATTTTAAGAGCGAATAGCTTTAAAACGAAATGCACCTATCAGCGCTAGTTCTTTTAGATCCACTACACAGTAAAAAAAAGAATGTGTACATTTACAAGGAAAATCTTGTAAACTAATATCAGAACGTAATAAGTCATGTAATGAAAGTAAGATGTCAGAAACCTTTTAAAGTGGTTACAAATATCGTAAATACATTTGCGAACTAGTAAAGTAAACGTTAATGAGCAAATTTTTCGATTTGAAACAAAATAAACCTAGGAGACCTGACAAATTTTACAAAACATTTCGTAATTTTACAAAAAAATTAGTTTCCAAAATTTTTTTTGTAACACTACAGAAAAAGTATTGTAAACTTAACCAGATATTAGCTGTAAATATACAAAAATTGTTTGTATATTTACAGGAATGTTTGTAAATATACAAAGAAATTTGTAAAAAATAAAAGTTTATTGTAATTTTTACAAAAATCTTTGTAGTGTTACCAAAAACTTTTATGGAAACTGGTTTCAAAAAAACTTTTAGTAAAAGTACAAATTTTTTTCCTGTGTATAAGTAGAGACCTGAAGAATTCGCGTTTTCTTTTGGATACAAGCTATATTTCCAACAACTTTAAGTTTGTGTTACTTTCGCTATTGGCCTTTGACATATTCTACATTTCCTGGAAGTCTCTGAGCTAACAGTAAAAATGTAAGTAATACAGACGTCTACCACCTTGCCTGCAATCAACTAATGAGCATCTGCTGTCTGCTTCAGTTCTTAAATATTCTTGCAGGCTAGCCTACACGTCACTGAACCCGCGAATATTTCCGATCTCTAATTAAAAGATAATATTTTCTTTGTTGCACAGTTTGTAAAAGCATACATTGGCATAAATTAAAACAAACGACTGCCTGCAGTTAAGTTTAAGCCTATAAAAATTAACCGGGCTAAACGTAGACCTACAGTCTAACTAACACTAGTGTTAATTAAACATGTATCAGGCAAAGTAATGTTTCTGTTTTATATCACCGGGGTCTTATATTCTTTTAAGTTCATAGACACTGTTAAAAACTTCCTATGAACACAATACTGGCCCTTAACAATAGATGAACAAGAGTATAAGTTGCGCGGATAAATCTAAGGAAATGTTAACAGCCTTATCATAAATAAATTCACTTCGTAAATTTTCAGGCACTAGAATTGTTACGCGGATGACTTTCAGCTTCGCAGGGGTACTTAGTACCTCCAAAAATGTTGGAGGTGGATTATCGTCTGTCAGTTGCACACCTCTAAATGTATGTTACTGACGAGTAGTTTACATCAATAATAAGAACTTATTTGGTATATTTGGTTAGTGTTAATGTGTCAATGACTGTCATCGTTTCTACATACTTCCTATGGTCCAGATCAAAATATAACTTTCTAACTGTACTGAAAACTTATAACCACCCTGGGGAAAAAGAGGAAGGGCGAATTTAAAACTTCAAATTCAGACCATCTCCTGCACATACGGAGGAAAGTATTCGGTGAATGTTTTATAGATAGGGCCACGATTTTGTCGCGAAAAGATTTTTGCCCCACTTTGTTTCAGTGACTCACGTGCACATCGGCAGTTCTGTTTCAAGGTTATTGGCAGTGTGTCTTTGTTCAGACACGTTTCTCATTGTACTGCACCAATCAGAATAAGATTATTGTGAGTCTGTACGTCTATAATTTGCCAAGGCCAGTGAGAGTAAAATCATCCAACCACAGACGATGTGCAGAGCTGCAAGTGTGCACATGACGCATCGAAACCAAATGTTGCAAAAATCTTCCCGCTATAAAATCGCGGCTCTATTTATAGATAACGGTGAAATAAACTCTAATAGAGTTTCCACAATCCCTTTTTTCCCTATTGCAATGACAAGGAAAATAAAGGACACAAGAATAGGAAAGAAAATCGTTAACGTGAGTGAAAGGGATATCACATTTATTTTGTTTGCAGTAATTTTAAGATCTGATCAGGATAATTATAAAGGAATAACAAACTAAGAGTTTGAAAATTACTGTTTAATTACTTTTTTTTAGGATGCCAAGTGCCACGTGCTTTATATGAAATGCAGAGCGTTTGGAAACATGTTTTTTTACGTAACAAATTTACATGCGCAAATTGTGCCTATGTACGAAAAAATAATTCAGGCACTGGGCAAAACACCCATTAGTAGAGAAGGTGATTTATCGAGAGAATGTTATCTGCCAGCGTATTCTGCAAATCAGTGTAGCGTCCTGAGTCATGTATTATTGGCGGACGGTTATGTAGCACGGTGTAGTTGTTCACAGACGTTTCACAGACGTTCAGTAGTAGTGCACCAGAGTTATCATTGGCCCAGTCAAATAGGGACTCGCTAGTAACTAAAGAGAAGCGTCAGCAATGAATACATTACATTGAAGTCTAGCAAACAGTCAACTTTTCCCGCGATAAATCACCTTCTCTACCCATTAGTAATAGTGTTCCAAGGACCTTTAACAAAGCTGAAAAGAACTTTTCTGGCCGTTTTGAGTCAATGTACAACGGCCGCTAATACGCGAAACTGCGACGTTAGACCGCACTGAACTATGCTCAGAGATGATGTTATATCGCGAAAATTTATTGAGCCAACATACCCTTGAAAACTCTGTAGCTTCTCTCAGCATGCGTGATTGGGTGATACGTCTGACATAACGTAGCTGTCTGCTGACCAACAACAGGCATCAAATATTATAATAGTGGGATTATTATTGGCTCAGTCAAATTGGGTAACAACTCCACGTACAAGCGAAAGCCAGTAGTCTTCTGATAAGCTGAACGTACGTGAAGCAACAGTAACCATTTCGGATTACAAATATTTTCGCTTCCTTATGTCCTGATTTCTGTTTATAGACCACATTTAGAAATAACTAGACTTAATACATCACTTGATGGAAAGTTTAAAACTTATACTAAATAAATTACCTTATTGATTTTATTTCTTAAGGACGCCGCCTACCACGCGTGAGAGGCTCAAAAGCGACGGAGCAGTAAGGTCGACCTTGAAGCGCGCATCAAATGCCGCGTCGCCTCAACGAGCCAAGCGCTGAACTAGCGTGCAAGCTTCCCGCCGAACGGTTTTTACTATGAGACATTAAGAGGTGACCATATAATTTTATTGGTGGAAAGTCTGCAACTAAGTTCAGTGCACGTCGCAATCTGAGTTTCACATACATACGGTTAGTACATTTTGAAGAACGGAAGTCTGAAAAGGCCGTGTTTAGCAATGTTGGAGACTTAGAAACAGTGCTTTTAATGAGCATTGTGTCTTATCAATGAGGTTCCGACCTTGTCTGAAGTTTGTTTTCGTTTCGTACGTTGGCACAATGGGCACACGTGAAATATTTTCGTAGAAAATACCTGTTTACGAACACACTGCAACGCATTTGAAGCGTGGGGTAGGCGGCAGCCTAACTGGCGACTTCGCCTTTCTTTCGCATTTGGCAAACATTTAAGCAAAACTTAATGAATAATTTTATTAATGCTCGAGGTTAACTACAAACAAATTTATTTACCAAGTTCTATCGTAGCCTATTGCACAAAAATTATTCTGGAATAAATACGAAATGTTACTATTACGTTAAATGCGCCATCTTCCTGGGCGTTGAAGGCTCAGAAGCGACGGAGCTATAAAGGTAGACTTAAAACGCACATCAAATGTCGCATCGCCACAAACGAGCCAAACGCCGAACCTAGATTTCCGCTGATTCATTATAACTGTGGGACTTTAAACGGTGACCATAAAATTGTACTGGTAGAAAGTCTGAAGCAAAGTTCAGAGCAAAGTTCTATTAGAATTTGGCATAGCTTCGATTAGTACATTTTAAAGAACGACAGTCTGAAAATACCGTTTTAGCTATGTTGGAGTACTTAGAAACAGTCCTTATCAGAAGCGTGCTTTGGTTTCGTACTTTGGCACAATACGCACATGCGGGATAGTTGCGTAAAAGAAACGTATTTCAACGCAATTACAACGCATTTGAAGTGCGTGGTATGGGTGCCACTTGAATGTAATTTTTTTTTTTAATTTTTATTACGCCCACGGATATAACGTTGCAAAAAAGCGGAATATGTGGGAGAAGGTACATCAGAAAACAATATTGTGCCTGTGCTCACGTTTACACGTTGCCTATAGCGGTGACGGAATTAGTCAGTAAAAGTGGTTTCAGCTGTGTTTCCTTCTTTCAAACACTACGTTGGGCATCTTTGAACTTTACGTTATTTTACTTGACGACTCTTCATCTTCATCAAACACAGCATGTGTACTTCGTAGATTTACTCTAATGGGAAAATAAGATATGCAAATTCGAATGCATTCTACACTCTTAAAACATGACATACTAATTGATCTTCATATGTACTACATAAACTACATTAGCCTAACAGCGTATCAAATGCATGCGATTAAAATACTACTTCGACGACATATAGTCGCTCTAAAGCATTATGAATACACGTGTACATTAATATGTGACCGTGTCAGCATAGTGTATTCTGGGCAAGATACCAATAGAAAATGGTAACAGGAATTGCCTATAGAGTATACAAACTCTCTTAAAAGAATGGGGTGTCACACGGTGTATGGTTGGCTTAGAGCTGACCCTAACAGTTTATTACGAGAAAATGTCATAAACGTTAACTGTAGAATTTTTTTTGTAATTTAAAATCTATACGTGTACTTCATTTCCTGTTACAATTATACAAAAAAAAAACATTTTAAGCTTTGTAGGAGAACATGGAAAAAGGAGTTACAACATGCATACTGTTGAGATAATACTCAAAACCCTCTTCTCAAATGTTTTTCTCTAAACCTGTTCGTTTAGAACACAGGTATCAGTTGCGCAGAAAGAAATTAATATCTAAGTCACTGTAACACAATTGAATTGCCAGTAAGTTAAGCCACATAAGCGATTGACAAACTGCGAACACAGTTTCTCGATGTTTTATAAACTGCAACTTTCCTAAAGTTGCTATGGCATTAGTGCTGAGGATTTATTTCAGGTTATGTAATACTAGATGTGATTGGTCGGAATATGTTTAGATAATTGTCCTGTACACATTATAGATCTTCCGAGACATCTAGTTACGAGTTTGCCACAGTTCTAACAGGAAGTAACCAGCATAACTTAAAAACCTTCTTTCCTCAAAGTGGCAGCAAATTAACATTGAAAATTAAAATCGCTTACAAAATCCGTTAAGGCTGTCTGGCTCGACAAGGGCATTGCGTCAAACTAGCTTAATATTTGTATATTTTCTTGGATGGTCGTTAGATACCTCTTCCACTGTGAGTCCAGTGGCAAGCAATGGGACACATGATACGTGCGAAGATTGTTGTGCTGATAACCCGTTCCTTCCTCGAACTGCGAAGTGGAGGCGTAGTGCCGACAGTCTGGTCAACAAACGCAGAATTCTAGTATGTGTGAAGAGAGTGAATGTGCGAATGAATAAGTTATTTAGTAAACTATATTCAAGGACCTAAGCCAGTGCAGCATGCATAACAAGACAACTCGCACAGTTTGAAGCAAATGCTAAACAGCTGTACTTATCTGTAAACAACTCACAGCTTTTCTTGCTTTTATTAAAACGTCATCGAAATGATGTAACCAACAGATTGTGTATAGCAAAACAAAAAAAAAATATGTAAAAAGGCTTTAATATTGAGCATTCACCTTTGCAGTAGTATTGAAAAACGTATCAGCTTTTTTATGGCAAATTATAGCTTGCGAGTAGTAAAACACAAATCTGTATGTGTATCTTGCTCTGTGCCTGCTCAAGACTTACTTCTCACTTATTTGCTCTGAAAATTTTACAGTCGCAAGACTGGTTTTATGCCGTATTACAAATAATGTGTACTTTTTTATGTGAGGTGATTAAGTATTTTAATAATAAACTTGTCGCTGAATCGTTTATTTACATGATTTAAAGGTTAACGAAAGTAACAGAGAAGTGCCCAATTAGAAATATCTTTTAAAGTGTAAAACAGTTAAACAGTGAAGTTCCTTTTAAGGCCATGCTAGGGAGTTTTACAGTACTAATGAGGCCGTGTTCTGGAAGGTTGGGGTTGTATCCTAAGTGCTTACCAAAATGAACTCTAGACTGTAAAGAAAAATTTGACATTTTTAATTGCGAAAGTAACAGTTTCATGCATTTACAAGTACGGCAATGTATTTTCGGTTTCTATAATTAGGATTTAGATGAGTTAGGGACTCTTATGCTAGCTATTATTCTAACGATTTTCTTCTACTGCCCATACCGTGAAAGAATTCCATTATTTGACAGATCATAAAAAAGTAGGACAATGTAAACAAAAACATTATGTATCCTTCCACCACCATGTGCTTTCCAGCTGACAACCGAAACATGTCAACAGTTAAGGTATATTATGATTGCAATAACACCCAAAGTGTGTTGTGATTTTCTTTGGATTATTATTTTTTTTAGATCACAGACAAATAATTTATTTTCAATACTATCTTCACATTAATCTTACTAATGTTAGGTGGGCAATGTTAATGGAATTATTTCATATTACAGCAATGGATAGCCTATTACAATTATTTAAAATTTAAAATTTTTTATATTTTCCTAGGTATGATCAAAATTTTAACATTTAATGACGTTACCTAGAATAAACAAACATGTATGGGCAACTTATGTTTTCTACTTGACATCTAAAATGATTACATAATAGTAGCTTATTTGGTTGCAACAAAACTGAAGTTGCAAGAGCTTATGACAGTGCAAGCAAACATATTTAAACTGAAATAATAAATATAATAATTCATGCAAGCATTATTACAGTTATTTGTCGTGTTGCCTTCAATTTGGTTCTACACTGTCAGATAATAAAGCCTTATATGCCTAGTTTAAGTTTCCAGTTGTAGACTATTAAACAAACTTACCTTTTGTTGTAGGGCCTGCCTTCGAAATATCAGTATTATTATAGTCATGTGACTATACACTATATAGCCCAAATTTGTGCTCCCATAACCTAAACGGAAATAATATACAAATAAAAAGCGTAAGTATTAAACAAATGTGGGTAGGCCTAATTGCCCAGATCAGCTTTAAATCATTTTGTTGATTAACACATATCATTAAACAGGTACACTTTAACGACCGGGAAATATACAGGCGTACGTCTTCTGGCCGTTTATTTTGGTAATATGTAGGCCTATATTTTTGCAGCTGACAGGCACAAAATCTCACGTGGACTTTATAGTAACCAATTACTTGATTAAAAAAACATGTACTTTTTCTTGCAAAAAGAATTTATTGAGTCGGCGACTTGAAAAAGCATGTTAACATGTAGGACTGCAACATGAACCGTAAGTATTCACCAACAAATTATGTTAAAATAAAAGTTGGGTAAATTTTTATTTTATTTTATGTAACACTTTTCTCTGGACGGATTACCTACTGTTTATTTAGCGAGTGTTTTGTAGACATGCCAGCTGAAGTTACTGTCTTCCGAATCACATCTTAATATCCCGTTGTTGTTGGCGATTACACGTCACGTATTTTAATCCCTGCATTGCAATATATTACAATTACATACATGCACAAAATATTAAAATAACACCGTACAAGAATCTCAAACGTACCGAACACACGAGAAGCTCAAACACTCGCAACGCAAATGACCGCTCTTTATTTTGGTTGCCGGACGTCATATCTCAGTGGCAATTACAGGCTGGGTTTTAAAATCCCTGCATTACAATATATAAAATATATGCACAGAAAAATACAGTACCACATTATAAGAATTTCAAACACACGCGAATGCGGTAACTTTTCACACTCGCAAATGGCCGTGCTTTGTTTTGGTTTCAGGTCAATTGATAACGATGCGGTTGTTTGTAAATTAGTTATAAAATTACGCGATTTGAATAGAATAAAATAGTTAACTGACTTATGCTGCATACGAAGCCGTTTTATTATATTACGTTTCCTCCAAAATGCTTACTTATTTTTCATATATAATATACACTACTTTCAACGTCGGCGATGGAAGTTAACCGATTTGTTGATCAGGGCTGCCACTACTGCTTCATCAGGTTATAAGGTCACGTCCTATGTTGTTTTAAATGGTTGCCACGTGTCTGGCGCGTGTTAAAAATATTGGTAGCATCGGCTGTCAAAAAAAGAAATTCTTACATGTAAAGTATTTTCTTACTGGTGTATTGAAGAATAAATTGATCAACACCGAGCAGTTTAATTATTTGTATTGTATAACTTGTACGCAATTTTCTATATATGTATCCTCAAAACGTAGAACGTTCTACACGTAAGCTTGTAATGAACCTATTGAGACAAAGGAACAGGCTTGTTAGTCTGTCAGCTGAGTGACTAAATGGCTTCAATCATGCGGTAAAGACGAGTGAGATATCATTTTACTCAGTATTTCCTGTAGAATACGAATATGCTAACCCAGGAATCGAAATCGCTGGCTTTCATATAGTCTTTTTAATAAAAGTAACAACATTGAAATTTGGTTTTATGCATTATAATATTCGTAACCTACACAAAAACAAAACTGAATAAAATAACTCCTCACTCGTCTTTACCGTAGGACTCATGGGCATTTTCGTGAGAATCTGGCTCTAGCTGATAGATCGAGCACTGCAGATAATCCCTGTCAGTTTTGGTAACATGAGTTGCCGCTTCTTGCCCTCTCATAACTGCTCCGCGTTCACTCAAGATACTGGGGATAGAAGCGACATATCTCCACAAGTAGGTGTCCTGTTTTCGTCGGGTAAAAAATTGAAATTATTTAGTTTTAATTACTGTTTTTACAGGATAATAGTTATTCCAGAAATGTTCAGATTGCAACATGCTATACAGCATGGTAAGGAACATGTCTAAGACATGGTTTTATGTGTTATTCATGCTGCATTACTCTACTACAATTAACTAAATCATTTAAAAAAGGCAAATTTTCCAGATTTTTTTCTTAACAAAGTTAAAAGATTTTTATATACGTCAAATGTCTTAGACAATTATACGACTTTACGACACCTACTTCCGAAAATGGTATACTTTAACTTCATTCCTTCCTTCAGTAATGTTCAATAACGGTACACATGTTTCTCGCTGTTTAGCATACCGTACCGAGCACCCTTAAATGAGACCATAGAACTAGACGTATGATACATGACATTTACTAAAGATAAGTCAGATCGCTAAGAAATATGCGAGTAGCCAGTTTAATAAATTAGGTCAATATTTATCTAAGATTTCTTTCTATCGTAAAGCTAAATAAAAAATCTGCCCTTTTAAATATATATATATATATATATATATATATATATATATATATATATATATATATATATATTTCAGATGGATTAAAGAAATATACAAAAGTCAAGACAGTTTTGTATATAGTATAGAAGTACCAAGTTTGACGAATTACTGAAATATATATATATATCTTAAAATATGAATTACTATGCTAAGAAATTGTAAAGATGGCCGCCTTTTTTAAAATATGAAGACAGAATGAACGTAATGCAAAATATTTAAGTCAACTTTGCATATAGTAGGTTATATATGTACTAAGTTTGGTAAAATTCTGAAAAATATTACCTAAGATATGTGATCCGATGCTAAAAATATAAATATTGACGACATTTGAAACTATGAATACAGGATGTACTACATACACAATATTCAACTCAGCTTTGTATGTAGTATATGTGTTCCAAGTTTGGTGAAATTCTGAATAACATTTCTCAATATATGAAATACTATGCCAAAAATTTAAAAAATGGTAGCTATTTTGAAAATATGCACACAGGATGAACGAAATGTATAATATTCAAGTCATCTTTGTATGTAATATACGTGTATCAATTTTGGTTAAATTCTGAAAAATACTTACTAAGATATGTGATAATATGCTAAATATATTAAAATTTGAATATAGGATGAACTAAATATACAAAAGTGAAGTCTATTTTGTATTTAGTATATGTGTATCAAGTTTGGAGAAATTCTGAAAAATATTTCTTACTGTGTGTTAATGTGCTTAATATCTAAAAATGGCCACCATTTTAAAAATATTCACTCAGGATTAACGAAATACACAAAAGTCAAGTCAACTGTGTATGTAGCATATGTGTACCAAGTTTTATGAAATTCTAAAGATCGGTTCCTTAGATACGTAGCTTGATCAAAACTTTTCAAAATGGCCGCAATTTAAAAAAAAAATTGAACCTGGCGCAAACTAAACAGATAAAAGTCAAGTCAGATTACAATGAACTAGACGTGTAAAGGTTTGAAGAAATTCGGTCAACTGGTTCAAAAGTTTTTAGGAGGGTCACACACACACGGACACACGCTCACACACAGAAGGACGATCTCATAAGCGTTATTCTTCCTTCGGAAAGAAGGCTAAACATAGAAGTCGGCAATATTGGATATTTCTGCATTCACGGAAATACAAGACAAATGCACAAAATATTTGTATTAGAAGACTGATCCATTAAATAGCAGTTGCTGATTAAGTAGACTATTGCTTTAAATCAAAATTATATTTAGTATTTCTTATCAACGGGTAAAATAAATTTTAGAGCACGTGTCCCATGGTGTAGTGCGTCAAAACCTACTGGCATTATTTTCTATTTGATTAAAATAATTATTTATTAAGTATTAAATAAATAACATCAATATTACGACAAGAATGTCTTTGTTTATGGTCATTGTTCATGTTTTGTTGACCAAACTTGTGTTGATTGACAAAGAACAAAAACAGAAAAAGCAATCCCAGAAGAATTCGCATCTTGGTGTTCCAACTAACTGTGCCTCAGGTTTGAAGACGAGAAATGATTGCAATTCTAGAAACGTAGCACTTTTTCGTTGAATGAAACATGTGTCGTGTTGTCTTCTGCCATTTTTTGCTATCCGTTGTCCACTGATTTTTTGTCTGATTCCATCATCTTTCACACAGGGAATCTGATTTTTTTTTATGTCCATCGGGTTTTGGTCATGTGACTGAATTCTATCTTTAGAAGTCTTGCTGATAAATATAAACTGATTGCATTCCTCTCGGATTGTATTTTCTGTTTTTTGTACTTTGTCTTTTAAAACAAGTTTGGCCAAAAAACATAAGCAATGGCGTGTGTCCATAAACAAATACAATCTTATCGTAAAATCGCACAGTAACGAACGTTCAAAAACCTCATCAATATTACGGGAATCTCTCACCCTTAAGCTTTCACAACGTTCTCTAGTTACCTTGTTGTTGGCGCGAAACCTCGACATGGTTGCCCTGCGTTTGAAGCAGAAAGTTTAGCCACACGCCCCCCTCCCTTGTTCGACACCCACACCCTTTCCATCGAGGTTTAATACCCCACTGCTAGCACTGCCAGCCTGGATCTGACACTTCGCGTCTGCCACCTGACATTTACTTGGTCCGGGGAACTTCAGCCAGCGTAGCAAACAGGAAGGCATGAGTGGGAAAACAGGCTGTGTTTGTAGCATCTGAATATATGGTGTTGGTTTAACCTTGTCCGTGGGCGATCAACCACCATTTCAAATATCACATCAATGAGGGAAGAGTTTTGTAGTAACTGGTTCCCGGCAAATTATTTTTTCGAAAACTCAACACTGTTTTTTGGCGACCACAAAGTTTTAGCGGTGACAGCAAAATATTTTTGCTGCGAGCACAAAAATGTAACAAAATATTTAATAGTTGACGCAAGATAATTTTTCCTGTGCGCTGCAAAAACATTTTTAGATTAAATTGTTTATACATATTGTGGGAAAATAGCCTCAAATTTGATTGGGTATAACCTGTGCAAGTTAATAATTTGTGATACAAACATACACGATAGTACATTAAGTAATACAGAATTTATGCTGACGTAATCAAACCAAATATTTGGTCATATTATTTGTAATCACTTGTAAGTATGGGGACGTGATTTTCACAGTT
>PNEQ01079230.1:132480-181855 GCA_003012365.1 Medauroidea extradentata
AAAAAAAAAAAAAAAAAAAAAAAAAAAAAAAAAAAAAAAAAAAAAAAAAAAAAAAATACTTGACCCTTAACACAACAATTTTGCGCATGTCGCAGTCACTAATTTTGAATCACCATTGTAATGAATAAATATGTAAGCTAGTATGGTTTATATGATCCTATAGACATCAAGCACGGTTATAATGAATAATTAGAATTTCGGAATAATGCTGTAATACATTTCAAACTTAACTCAGTCTTGTGACTAGTGCGTATTTTAAATGTTAACGTTAAATTGTGTAAACGTGTTAGTAGGGATTGAAAGAGTTTAAAAACTATGTGTTATGCTGATTATCGTTGTTTAAAAAACCAGCATTAAATTTGGTTTTAGTATGTCCCAAAGAAAGTGCAAAGGTTGTAAATTAGTTCTACGAGAGAAGAGGTTGACCGAGGAATTACCAGACTCATAATCACCCCGAAAGACAGGACGACCGTGTATACTGCAACGCAGTTTCCGAAAGTTTTGCTGGTTTACTCGCCAATTTTAAAGAATTCGTCGTCGAGCTAAGTATAGTTATGGAGCATGTTTCACCTATGGAGAATCTTGTTTTTATTAATTTAATATTAATTTGATATATGTGGACATTGTGAATCACTGGAAGACCTTACATATCATTTTCCACCCCAAAATTTAATCCCTGATATCCTATCAAATGTAACAGTTCCTGTGTTGGAAAGATGCTAACACGTTTAATGATGTTGGACACAAACACAAACTATATCGAAATATCTCTGAAGATTTTTGTGAAGAATATGTTATTACATATATTCAAGCTCAATGCTGGTGTACTAGTACGTGTTTGCGCTTCCTACTGCTCATAAAATATTAATTATTTGTATTAATTAGTAACTCAGGTTCAGTTAACTTTCGTCATTTTAACATTTACTTGTTTTGTTTTGAATGTTAACATTCCCAAATTTCTAGGCACGGGAAAATTTCGCTAATTCAATGAACTGCAGAGTAGAAACCAATATTCTATGCATACTCAAGCCCCGTCGATTAGTTAATTGTCTGCTGTTCCACTGAGTAGCAGTTAGTGGACAAATGATCGGGTCTCGAGTATTCATATAGTTGATTCTAACATGAGAGGTCATTGAATTCGCGAAATTTTCCTGTCCCTACTAAATTCATGCACTGTACAGTTTATCCAACTTTGGAAACATAATTTGAATCACATATTATCAGTTCAGATACAGCTAGTGTTTTGTATAATTGGTTTAAAACGACTCAGAGTAGCCAACTACAGTTATACGAATAGGGGATAGTGTCCAGCGTGGTATTTCCAGTAGCAGGTCAGGTGCAGTAACAGTTATACTAAGGTGATCGTACTGAAACATTTTCATGTTTATCTAATTGTTGTCATAAAGCTAACACAATTAGAGTTGTTGTGACAAGACACGTTCTTGTAACAGTAAATATTACTAGTATATCGCTGAGATATAAAGAAAGTTTGTAAGGCCCAAAGTAAATAAATGCAAGTATATTATATATCTTATAGTGCTTTTATGAAGAAAAACCTTGGAAACCCAGTTACCAAAGAAATGCCTAGTTGGATTGCAAAGCTTGTTCTTGCAAAAATTACAACGTATAGAATTATACTACCAATTAAAGTAAGAGAAATTGTGTGAAATATTTGTTTTATTCTTAGCATGAAAATGAGCATGTTTAGTACTATTTTATACCTGCAATTAATAAAAAAAATGTATCCACCAGTATTCTATCCTGTATATTTGCACTTGGTGATTATAGAATTTACCTTTTTTTTATTATAATTTGCAGTTGCCATTCCAGAATATCACAAGCAGGGGATTATCAAATTCAACGATAGTGCCTGCATTCAACTCACATTAACGCACGAAAATGAACGATAATAGGATTCTCTAATCTTCACTTCGTACGTGTTTGACGAAATCATTCACGTAAAGGTTCCTAGTACTAAGTTAATTTTAACTCGTAGTTAAGGGGTTATTAATTTGTGCAGCAAGTTTTGTTAGCTTACATGCCCAGTACACAGTATGTGTAGGCCTACTGAAAATTATGTTAATGAATACACGATGTCAAGTTATTCGCGGATATGGACTGCATTATGTGAATAAGAGACCAAAATTAAGCAGAAAATAATTTTTGGTAAAGAGTCGGCAGGCACTTAGTTTACGAGATAGGTCCAAAATACCAGTGAGCGGGTATGTACGGCAGGTTGTTCACACTATCGTGTCACTTATCTCGTAAACGAGGGGCTTTATGACGTTTTACCAAAGATAATTTTCCACTTAGTTACAGATTCGTGTAGTGGAAACCGTATCCATGAATTGCCATACCTAGAGATGATGGTATATTGCGAAAATGTTTTGTGCCAAGATAGCCTTGAAAACACTAACACAACGTAGCTGTCTGCAGACCAATACCAGGCATCCAATATTACAATATCGTGATTCTTATTGGTTCAGTCAAATAGGGCAACAGCTCCACGTACAAGCTGAAGCCAGTAATCTTCTGGTAAGCTGGACGTGTAATGAAATCCATCAAACAGTCAACTTCTCCCGCAGTAAACCATCATCTCTAGCCATACCCTTTATTTCTCTTTCGCGATTTTTATGGAACTTTTCTCGTAAACATAGATCCTTACGACTTTTTAGCAAATAGCACTTTACTCTTCGTTTTAGTCACAGTTTCACGTAGATGTAGTCCATATCCATCGTCTATTTTACTTCAACTTCGATTTCTTTTGTGCTAGTTGGTTTAACTTTTTCCGTTAAATAAAGAGCCTTGCATAATTTTACCAAAGATTATTTTTTACTTATATCACATTCACGTGGCACAGCCGACATCCTGTGTATGGCTTTGTCAGTAGTGAGGGTACCCGATGGCAGGATATTAATGAGCAGACATACGATTCGTTGTACATATATATCTTGAAGCATGACAAGCAATGTAGCCCTACGATGAAGAAGCGACGGAATGCGGAGTGCTACGAAAATTGGAGTACACTGAGAAAATCCATCCGCCAATGGAAATGTCGACAGTTGCGATAATTAAGATAACCGTATACGGTTCAAAACTAACAAATTTATATTTACCTCTATAAAACTAGAATTATTTAGATTTGGTTAAGATCGTGGTAATGTAAAGAGAGTTGTAACACGTATGAGTGCTAGCCAACTCCTTCATGATCCCCTTACTGAAGTTCGCTGGCACGTAGTCATATTTTAGACAGTTGTTTGCAATGATTTCAATCTACTTTGTTTTCAAGAATAAATAGCTACAGGCTTCGAACACGGTGTAGACAATAGAATGTAAACATTATATTGCTTTGGATATGTCTGCGGTGTTCGGGTAAAGGGGTATAACTCAAAAAACGAGGAAATTGTGTTATTTATGGGAGCCCGTTCTACATGTTATTTTCTAGGTCTGGGTAAAAGGATGTTACTCTAATGGTTATGAGAAGGTAAAAAATTTATTTGAATGTTTGTATGTTCCGTAACACACGTATAACTTAGAAATTTCTTTTTAAATTTGCTGAAAACTCCGTTTATTGCCTTATACCAATTTGCCCAAACACCACAGATATATGTATGGCACATTGCAATTCAGTTAATTAAGAACATTAAAAAAAATTGTTGCAGAATTTAATTTAACTATAAAAAAGTCTGGAATGGGTGTTGCATTTCGTCTACTCTATATTATCTTCGGTCATTAAATGACGGTAATTCTGTTCTACGAAATTGTTCTTGCTAAGTAATAGTTGAAAGTGTGAATTGCAATATCTCAGTTTCGGGAAAGGAATCCAAAAAATTTGAAATAAATAAAGTAAATATGAAAATAAAAATCCTAAACTCCCAGACAACAGTTTCAGACAACATAACAGGCTCGTTTTTCAGAGTACCTTGGGTCGCAGCGAAATTAATGCAATTTCGACGTCAGAGTTTGTGCCCCAGATGTATGTCATTCAGGTAATATATTTGCTCAGAAAGGTAACCAATTATATTTCCTATAATTTTTTTTAGAATTGGCATCAAAAACTTTTACAATCAGTGAATAAAAATAGCATTAATGTATGTACTACATGCTCTTATTTTGGTGATAGTATCACGTGTACTCACTTACTGCATCGCTTAATTTTATTAGGGCAAGTCTTGTGCCTTAAGACCACGGTGTGTTGGAAGTTCCGCTTACGAGACGTCATGCGCTTGATCCGCCAAACGGTCACACTTTTGAACTCGCGCCACGTGTAAAGCCCGTTCGCTTAATAGAATGGGAGTCGTGACTGTATGTAGTTGCTGATAGAGGGGTGGTGTGAAGTGTGGATCAACCTTATGAAAAGTGCGGATCGTGCAGGGAGAAAGGGTAGTAGTTAGTTGGGGCCGGAGGCAAGAGAAGGGTTATGTTTGTTATTGAGGGGAGGTCGTTGTGGGGTAACAGCAGTAGGTGAGCGAGGGAGATGCTAGAGGGTCTGTGTTTGTTCAGCGGAAGGTAGGTTTGGAAGGGATACAGTGGAGTATTGTTATATACGGGTTCATTGAGGAAGGGAGAGGAATGTAGGGGTGGAAGTAATTGGAGGGGGCTGTGTTGTCGATCTAACAAAGCGTAGATCTACCTATCTACTCATCCTGGTCTCGCGCGCTCTACGACGTCACTTTCACCATATCGCACCCCCAAGTCAATGCCAACGTAAATTAAAATATCAATATTTTTTAAGTTTTATATGTAGAGAAGTAGAGGACAGGTTTCTGTACCCAATGCAATGCAAACATAACTAAGAAAGGCATTCCAAAACATTAAAAATAGTTTTGTTTTTAGCATCTTTGCCAAGTAACAGTATTGGTTAGTTCAAGACTAACATTTCTACTATTTATGTAGCACGAGGATAAACTCCAGAAGTTATGTTTCAATGGAATACCAACATACATTGTTTTGTGAATATATTACACTGTAACCATTCAAAAATGATAATGTATATTATGTACAACTGCATTTATATAGAAATTACATATTTTGAGTTATAATGAGGTGCGATTTAATTGATTGCAAGCAGAAACTTAGATAATACAGTATTATTAAACGTAAAGCCTAGCCCAGATTCGGAAATGTAGACTACTGTTATCCACGCTTGAATAAGCATTTGCACAAAATATCATAAACTACGAGGAACTAAACCACGTATCTCTGGATAGCGTTAAGTGATGCCCAGATCTTCAACCAACGAAATATCTGGTCTTAAAATGTTCTGTGTTCGTGAAAATATATACAGGTTGTCACCCTATTATTTTTAACATTTCCGCCTTTAATTTTTACATATTTTATTTTAATTTGTGAGATCAATGACCTGCCAATTAGAATCCACCGTCCTATGCACATTCAAGGCTTGTCTGTTCGCACGTTATCTGCTGTTCCACTGAGTGGATAAATGGTCTGGACTTGAGTATGCATAGGATATTTGATTCTAACATGCAGGTCACTGAACTCGCAAATTTTTCCTTTACCTACCGGTTGAGTGGTATGTCCAACTATACCTTTTGCAGCAAGTGTTTTGGACGACCCTGTGATTTTAAGGGCGCCCGTTGCCTCGATTTTTTAACAGTGTGCAGAGCTACAGTCTGTTATTTGTCATTTAACAACTTTACAACAGTTTGGGCTTTCTTTACGTTCAAATAGCATTTAAGAGTTAAATATTTAGTGTGTGTTAGAATGGTAGTTACTGTACACTAACTGTGTTTTAATGTTCCTTTGAGGAAGGTGAAAACAGCAATAACGTGAGTATTCGCCGTAAAGTTAAACTGTAAAAGTCCATTGAAGTAGCCTTTCCCCCCCCCCCTCCCAAATTTATTCTTTGAATTACTGACACTAAATGACTGCAGAATTTGGAAGTTATATAGTAGCTGACAAAATCGTATGTGAGACGAGTTAATTTCTACGTTTACCATCACATTTATTATTTAAAGATCCGAAAATTTCGGGATTAAATATCAGATTATGTTTTCTGTTCCAAATTATGAGCGTCCAAGTTACGTTCACCTTAGTAATTGTTTAGTATACCAACCACTAAAGACACTGAGCTGATAGCAAACATTCACGATAATACGCATTATATGTCCAGATTTATGAATGCCCACTTACTGGAACAGCAATCAATGTACAAACAGCAGATGACGAAGAGTGCCACAGCTATGGAGTTTAGCCGGTAGGTCACTGAAAACGCAAAATCTATGCACTTATGATAAGTATATCCACGATTTTGTCACGAAAAGAATTTTGCAAAAACTTTGTTTCAATACTTTACGTGCAGCTTTGCTTCATGGTTATTGGAAGCGTATCTTTATTCGAACTGGTCTCTCATTTGACTACACCAGTCAGAGTAAGACAAATTGTGGCATCATACGTCTGTGATTTATCAGTAGAAACCCAACACAAATGAGAGTTAAGACAGCAATCATTGAACATGAAGCAGACCTCTAGATGTGTTCGTAAGACATTGACACAATTGACGCAAATCTATTTTCGCCATAAAATCGTAGTCCAAATTGAAAACAAATACTGTAAGAGCCTTGCACAAGTTATAATTTAAACAAGTGTACATTCTACACTACTTGTAATGGCCAGCGTATCATTGATCATATTTAGGCCCGTTTATAAATAAGTAATAAAAATGCAGGCAATCGTACCCATTGCTACCACTTGGCCAGCAAAGACCAGTGATAAACTAATAATACCGTAGGCGTGCGTTGTAATATTTTTGTAGGGAGCTGTAAATGTTGCGTTATTTTTAGGCGATATGCTAGAATCACTGGCATGTTCCCACCCGACAACACTTCGTGAAGTTATATGCCCCGGGTCTTCATGTCGTCACAGAATATTTAGAAATACAGAAGTGACATACGACAAACTCAATCACTAGGGAAAGGAGTATTTCGCGAGTTCAATGACCGTCATGTTAGAATCCATTGTCCTATGCATATTCAAGCCCCGTCTATTCGTCCATTGCCTGCTGTTGCAGCGAGTAGCAGCTAACTGACAAATGGTCGGGGCTTGAGTATACACAGGACAATGGATTCTAACACTCCGGTCATTGAACTCGCGAAATATTCCTTTCCCTTTAATCACACACGTCAGCAAAATGACTTCGCTGACCAGCAACGTGACGAAAACGCCTACAGCCAATCAGCGTGAGACGGCTGCACTTGCTAGCCAACAGTCAGGCCAATAGGAATCCTTCCGTAACTTGCAGAATCCAAACAGACACGGGGCTAGAATCAACAGCATCGGGCAGCCAATAAGCAGCGAAGTTCACACTTATCAAATGATTCGCCACGCCTGTATTACTATAGACTATTTGTAGGGACCCCTGATTTTCGCGAAAAGAATTTTGCCCCACTTTGTTTCCGTACCTTATGTGCACATGTACATCTCTGCTGTATTGTTATTGGCAGCGTGTGTGTGTCCCTCATTTGAATGTGCCAACCACAGTAAGGTTACTGCAACACCGCACATCTGTGATTTGCGGGTAGATCCCTAAGAATTGTGAGAGTTAAACTATCCAATCGTTGACCACGAAGCAGAACTGCAGACGTGCACGTAAGGCACTGAAACAAAGTGGGGCAAAATTATTTTCGCCAAAAATTGGGGTTCCTAACTATTGGATCAGCGACTTCCACGAAGTACCAAATGACTCAAGGACCTATTACGAAAGTGACACCAACTTACAGTTGTTGGAATTCTATTATGTGCCGAAAAAAAACGTGAAATTTTTAGTTCTCTAGTGTGTAAAAGTATGTGAGTCTCGAATATTCATCTGGCAACAGGGTATAATTCTCAGTCATATACACGCACCAGCAACGCTCGATAATCCATGGGTTTTTAACCGTACAAGTGGGCAGAACCACTGGTTCGAAATTTGAGGCATTTACTTAATTATCCCACGAAAATTGATATAAGTAAAAAAATTACGATTCAACGAATTATGTTGGTCACTAGCCATTACTGAAATAATAGATGCCCAAATGTTTTGTTCAAACATTAATTCACATAAAAATATATTTCAAATAAACTATAAATTTGTTTTGCAATTATATTACAAAGCGTTTTATTTATATATAAAATTAAATTTGAACTTTTTTAAAACCAACTAATATTGCAAGTACAAAAATTCTTCTCTGGCAATAAATTTAGCAAGGATTTTATTTGCGAATTTGCGATATACACCTACATACAGCGTTACATGCATCTGAATCTTGCCAGCACATGTAAGTCTCCAGTAGGCCTATTCTTGGTAAAAGTATTGATGAATAGTTTGACTAACATCAGAAAACCTTAATCGCGATAAATCGAAGTGTCGTGAACAAAAAAAAAAAAAAAAGAAATAAGCGTCTAATACACGAACGAAATTAATTAAATGTATTACCTTAAATGTTTACGCACTTAAAACATTTAACTAAATCAAATAATAATGTAAACTGTGTGTTTTTTTAAAGCCAGAGAGGAATAAAATAAGTGAAAGAGATATTTTGGTCAGCCTTCAACATCGAGGTCTTTGCAGCGCCGGAATGAAAGGGTGGAGGAAACGAGATATCCCCGAGAAAACCCGCCAACCAGCGGCATCGTCCGGCACGATTCCCACATGCGAGGCCGACCTCGCCGGGAATCAAACCCGGATTTCCTTGGTTGGAGGCGAGAGGTCTGACCTATCGGCCACCGAGGAATAAAATAAACAGGAAAACTTAGACTTTAGTGAACTTTGGCAATATTCGCAGTACACAAATTGTAGCTGAAAATGGTGTCATTTTAGTGAGGACACATTTACTAAAATCTTTATTAAAATATTACAATCCTGGAAATCGGTTTTGCACTTGTTACTAAAGTATTAATATGGCAGAGTGAAAAAATTGAAAATATTTTGCCGGCAATGAACAGTGAGGTCTTTAGTGCTTGGAAGTGAGATATTATATTAGTATGTAGCAGCAGCGGAGTGCAAGGGGTGGGGAAATGGGAGTCCCCCGAGAAAACCCGCCAACCAAGGCAGCTACAGTGCACTGTTAGAAATTTCTGTAAATTCACGGAAATATTTACAGAACAGTACAGTAACTATAGGACATTGGTATCTGTACTTTTTGTTTACGGAGCTTTGTCCGTATTGCCAGTTTACGGAAGTTTTAATGTTCCAAACGCGTAAAACCAGCAGCGACCCCACCCGGTTGGTGAACAAAATGTATATTCATGTTTTATAAAAATGTGAGGTAGGTGTAACAATAATAGCGTAAGTCTATGTGTATCATGCGAGGACCGAGTTTTCGAGTGATCTGCTGGTTGTAAAGAAAAAATAAGAACAAAATTACTATAGATATACTCCGGATACAGTTTCTTATGTAAATCAGTTCATTAGCAAACTGTTAAATTTATATTTATCTTTGCACATACTCTAAAAGTACAATTTCGTAGGTAGTGTCCCTTGCAAAGTTATTTTGTGGTAGCCAAAATGTTTTTGTTGTGGCCTCAAAACAAATTGTGCAGGGAAAATACTCATAAATCATTTTGTAGATGCCACAAAATAATTTTTTCGTGTACCCAGTTATTTTTTAACTACACTCTATGGAAATAACATCGTCGAATTCTTCTAACAAAGCTGCAAGAAGGGCTCGCTCTGCGTTCTTTTTCTTCCTCTTCAGACCTTTTAACCTAAGGTCGATTGTCTCTGTACTAGATTTGGTAGAAATGCAAAGTGAAGTTCTGAAATAGTTATTGTTGAAAGTTTTAACAATAAATAAGCCAGAATATTCGTGTATTATTAGAATTATGTACAAATTATTGTATGTAATTGCCACCATGGAGATAATCCTCGACGAAGGTAGCTTTAGTAAGTATCAGAAAATTCTTTCTTTAAGTACAAATATTTTTAAAAAATAATCTGCACAGTAAAGTCGATAAACCAAAAAATTATTTGCAATTATAAAATCTTATTTTGACATTTACAGAACTACTTACCTTCTACAAAAGAAGTTCTTCACAACAGTCCGGGATATATATATATATATATATATATATATATATATATATATATATATATATATATATGTGTGTGTGTGTGTGTGTGTGTGTGTGTGTGTAAAGTGAACAAAGCCGAGAATAATATTAAATAGCTAAAGTCAGATCACAGATCAGCACAAATTCTAAAATAAAGAATAAGCCACATCGAAAATACCTAGAAATGTTATAAAAGTGCTGCTTTATTCTTTTAGTATATTTGAAGTTCAAAACGCTCGTTCTGTTACTAAAGACAGATTAGATAAAATGTGTGTTTGAATTGAATATTGAAAACAACCCATGTACAGACGATCAAACCGTCGAGCTACATTTAATTCGTTACATTATATACCTTCTGGCAAACTGACGTTCGAAACTTATACCATCCTTCTAAGCAAACAAAATTCAACATTACAAAAAAGAGACTACCATTCATCATCAATGTCGTAAACACACCAAGAAAAGCAGAATTGTAATGAAATTATTAAAATCAATTGTAAATATCTGAGAAATCAGTTAAGTAATGTGTAATGTCTTAGAATATTTCTTGCAAAGAGACGGAATGACAAACTTTATTACTGTGGACATACGCCATTTTTTTTCAGTTGTCACTTTTACTTCACCTGAAGACGGGAGCAGATGTCAGCTCCGAAATGTCGTGAAAAGTCGGCCTTTGCAAATCTACTGCTATTGCAGTGGCGTATGTCCACAATTATACAATTTGTCAGGAAATGCGCATTTAAACTGTGTTCTTCTTTAGGCCTCACATCTAATGCGATCAACGCTTCGCGATTATTCCGATGGATTAAGAGAACCCTTATGTGAACGAAAGTGTCAAAACCGATTAAGGTAGTTACAGACTCACAATATTTAAAGGTTTCAAATAATTTGAAATTTTTTTCCAGTGATCTTGCATCATTTATAAAAACGCGAAATCTTAAAAAATACTTAATTATCAGTGACTCGACAGCACACGAATACGGTCGGAATTATTTTATTACCTTGCTAAAGACTATGGATATGTAAATCACAACGTACTTAAATACTATATATATATATATATATATATATATATATATATATATATTTATTTATTTATTTATTTACTTATTTATTTATTTACTATGGCGTTTGGTATGAACTTACTAACTTACGTATCTCCCTGACCGACACCAATAAGGGTAAATTAAAAGTAACCAGATTTATACTCTTTCTATAACTGGATTGAATAAAAATATTGTGTTTCCCTAAGATAAATCCACAGAATGATCATTTTATTCGTATACCATGCTCTCTTATATGACTCGAAGCGAAGTGCAGCATTCGTGAGGTTCCGGATTCAATCCCCTGCTCCTACCGTCCTGATTTCGGCTTTCCAGGGTTTCCCAAAGTCACTCCAGAGCATGAAGCGACTGTTCTTTAAACAGCACTGACCGTCTCCTGTCCTCTTTCCATAGCGTTCCTCCACCTAGGCTTTGTGCTGTTCTAGGGAAAGCAAAGCGTCCAAATGAAAAAAATAAAAAAAAACTACAGTGCACTGTTAAAAATGTCTGTAAATTCTCGGAAATATTTACAGAAAAGTACAGTAACTATAGGAGAGTGGTTTCTGTACTTTTTGTTTACGGAGCTTTGTCCGCATTGCCAGTTTACGGATGTTTTACCGTAACGCTCCATAAATTCACGGAAATATGCTTCTACCATTTTAAAGCATATGTTATTGTGTTTCTTTAACAAATGCTGGTATTAATAGTCATTATGACTCTTAGAGTAATTTTACATGCACATTGGTGCGAAACGAAGAGAAGACAAGACGAGCTAAGATAATAGAAGCGACGCGCAGCTTCCTTGTTGGAGTTGTCCACATTTTGTCGCGAAGAGAAGAGATGCGGAGCGATGAGCAATACAACCAAGGACTCGTATCGCGCATAGACAAGGGGCTGAACAGCCCAGTAAGTGATTGAAGTGTTCCGAGGAGGCCACACACATCGTCTGTTCTCCTCGCTTCACCTATCCTGCAGTGGGAGGCCACATGTGTCATAACACGGAACTTATCAGAGCTAAAAAAATAGCACCACTCCTCTGCGTTTCGCGTCAGCGGGTATGCGCATTTTAAAGTAATATATTTCTATAGAGTGAAATCTTTTTCTCATAATGATTCTAATGAAGTTCTGTAAAATCAGGATGTCCAAAACATAAGTTGTCTCTTAAAAAGTTGGTCTCTTATCATTGCATGGAACTTTGGCTATCGTGTAACTGTGGTACAATGGTTAGAGTATCAGTTTGGGAATCATGAGATCGTGGGTTCGAGTCCTGGCAAATTCGAGGAGTTTTTCAGTTAACTAAATGGAGCATCAAGGTTTTGAGAAAACATAACAATAAAGATTATTTCATACTTGTCGAAAATTGAGTACTAGTATTTTAAAGAAATTTAATTTTTGTGAGGAAAACTGAGTGGCCGTAATTTTACGGATGATTCCGATACTAAACAAAACTGAATATCCGTTATTTTACGATGATTTCGGGACAATTTTTTTTCCTGTAATTTTTCCGCAATTTCACGGAATTTTTTCTGCCATTTTACTTAAATAGCTAGCAAGTCAACAGAAGAACTTAAATCACATAGTCATAAACCATTTTGAAGAATTATATCACTGGTTTAAGACAAACAGATTAAATTTTACGTTCAAAATTTTATTTTATTTAAATTACAACCAAAGAAAAAAATATTTGTTGAATAGTATTTAACGATTATTTAAATCAAACACCCAAAAACCAATTTCTTGTCCTGATAGTAGAAAATTACTCAAACAAGAGGTGCCTGTTCAAGTGTTTCTACCATATTCTGTTTCTTTTGTTAAAGTAGCGCATGAAGTATTTAATTTTTCATGAAATTGTTTTCTTGCTCCATTTTATTGAGATGTTTCTGGTTAGTTCAAAAATGAGAAAAATAATTTTATGCGTTTGAAAGGCTTAAAATGTCAGTAGCATGGGAACACACGTGAGCGTCCATAATTTCAACTTTAAATATCCTGCAACAGATACATATTTAAGAAAATCAAATAAGCCAATTAACCTTATATATCAAATTATTGTAGAGCGTTTTGATTATGTCCAATGCACTACATGTTGTGAGTCGTAATACATCGTGTAACGCGCAAGTTTGTGTAACGCTGTCAGTTTATGAACAGGGCAGAGTCAGCTGAGCGGGTAACACGTCACACGTTAGCCAGAATTGCAATTCGAGTACCAAGGGAGAGATGTAGGTCAAATTGCGCCAATTATATTAATTCCTGCGATTTGCAATTACTCCGCGTGACATTTGCGAGCCCCACTCGGGATATGTCACAGATCCATAAGATAATTGCTCCTTGGATATGTGTGTGTGTGTGGCCTGGGGGTTGGGGAAATTGACGTGACACCCAATCTCAGTCTATGTGCATGTGTGGATATGTTGTAATGTGCAAAACGCGTTCAGGGTATATATTTCGATCAGCTGGAAAATTGAAATGCAACTCGGTTTGGATATTGCGACATGCGCAGTACCAGAGCCATATTTAGTAGAAGGCCGCGACCGTAGATCTGGCAACCCTGCACACAAGGGTCATTTTAACATTTATTTTAGCTCGTTAAAAGCAATGGCATATACCTGATACGTAGGTACCTGCAAAATTTGCGTTATTATTTGGTAAGATACTAGACTTAGCAGTCGTATATATACAGGATTACAGTATGAGATGACACTGGGCGTAGCCTCTATACGATGTCAGCTACGTGTGTGGCAGCTTTACAGCAGATGGGTCACTCAAACATGCAACATTTAATTATTGGACAGATGTATTTTACCTGGCATACCAAGACTTGTTTTTTTTTTTTTTTTTTTTTTTTTTTTTGCCTGTGAGAGAAGTTGGACGAGTATATAACCATTTTGAGTCTAGCTTGGTGGCAAGAAATAACGCAAATTTAACAAGTCTCTACTGATTCGTTATTGTGCCCTACATACCGGCGAATCAGGGAAGTCACTGCAATTGGCGAGACAAAACAAGTTTTAAAATTACCCTTCCTGGCAGTGTTGCCAGATCTAAGGCTTCTACTGAAGATGGCTGTGGTAGTACCCGAAGTAATGTTATTTTCCGCATTTCGGACATTATAAATCACCCACAACGCCTTATGCGCATTGTGGTTTCACCCAAAACGTGCTCCTCGTATTTGCATTAAGGCCTACCCACAACAAGAGCCACTGATTTTCGGAGAAAAGAATTTTCCGCCATCTTGTTTTAATGTCTTACGTACACTTCGCAGCACTGCAATCACGGTTATTGGATAGCATGAATTTGTGCCAAGGCGTCGCTCATTTCACTGTGCTAGTCGGAACAAAGTTACTGATACACCACTTGTCTGTGATTTGTGGGTAGAACCCCTAGACACTAAGAATTTAAAACATCAAATCACTAGAGACACTGGTAAATCGCGGGAAAAGTTGATTGTTTGCTAGGCTTCAACAGGCTATGTATAACACTGAAGGTTTTGCACCTGTACTGGCTATCGCTTATATGAAGCACTGTATCCCTCTTCAACAGACACAATTAGAACTGTACAGTTTTAACACAGAACGTGTGTGATTTGCCAGAAAACTGTTCACTCGTGTCACGATTGAGATACTACAGTTTATTGGAGACTTTGTTAAATATTTACGCGATTTTCCAGTGTCTCTACCAATCTATTACCACGAAACAGAGCTACAGACGTACACACAAGGCAGTGAAACAAGTTGATGGAAAATTCTCTTCACCAAAAATCAGTGGCTGTGCACGACACGTATTGAGTGTTATGCATAAACCCATAACCCAACATAAGCTAACATAACCTAACTTAACTTAAAATAATCTAACATATATAAGCATTATATATGACAACGATTCAGGCACTGTTATATCTGACAACCATCCAGGCATTGTTATATATGAACACAACTAACCCTTGTTATATGTGTCATCTATCCAGGCATTGACCTAACATAAACTAAACATAACCTAGCAGGACCTAACATATCCTACCATAACCTAATGTAACGTAAACATAACCTAACGTAATATAACATAACCTAAACATAACATAGCATGACGTAGCAGCGTAGGGTTGTGGGTGACCTGAAAATACCAGCAACGCGTTGTGGGTAAATGCAAGATACACAGAAGGCGTTGTGGGTAAATGCAAGATACACAGAAGGCGTTGTGGGTAAAAGTTACAATCAGTGGGGGAATTCGGTGATTGCGTGTAGCACATAACTTCACGGACTAAAAACTATAGCTCGTCTCTCATAGGCTACGCATCGGCGGTCGTTGTGGCAAGTCTGCGTGCTTCGATACATCATTCTCATTCACTGAGTCCCAAACACAGATGAAGAAAGTAAAATTTTGCTTTTTTTTTAAATACACATCCCGAATGCTTTGTCAGGAGATTGGTTTTCAGGAATTACTCAAAACCACAGACTAAATAATAATACAGACGTGAAATGACGTGGCGGCTCGTTTGATACGTGCGAACTTTGCCGCTTATTGGCTGCCCGAGGCTGTTGAGTCCAGCCCTGTGTCTTGTTTGGCTCCTGCATGTTACGGCAGGTTTCCTATTGGCCTGGCTGCCGGCTGATTGGCGGTAGGCGTCTCCGCCATGTTGCTGGCCAGGAACGCCATTTTGCTGGCGTGTGTGACTGAGTTCGCCGAAGTACCAGCTATTTCACTTCTGTATTCCTAAATATTCTGTGTCAAAACTGAGGCTGTGATGGTACATTATTGCAGGTCTTAAGGCAGCTGCCTGCTAAAGGGTGTGTTTGTGTGTGTGAGACGAAAATCGATCAGGCACTACGAGCGACGCCGGCTGGTACGTGTATTAAGGGCGCGGTCTACCGCAATTTTCATCACCATTATTTTATTATTTATTTGAACCAGATAATTTTTTTTTCTTATTGTAGACACAAAATGTGACTAAATTTAGCTCTTACCAAATTTTAATATATCTCTCATAGTTTTCGCGTAATGGCTTGTTAAAGTCATATTTTGCATGTTTCCGTTTTAAGGACTACACTTAAACCAATTGATATACCAAACTAAAAAAAAATAATAATATTAGTGGATAAAAAATATTGCAGGCTACAATGTCGTGCTCACAAAAATAATGAATAAAAATCATTTGTATTTAAAAAATGCTGAAACTAAAAATAAAAATTTTAAAAATTAAAAAAATTGTTAAATGCAAATAAATTTTATTATTTATTTTTATGAGCATGACATTGCAGCCTGCAATGACTTTATCCACTGTGATTTTTCTGAGTTTGGTATAGCAGTTGGTTTTGGTGTAGTCCTTAAAACGGAAACATGCGAAATATGACTTTAACAAGCCATTAGGCCTTAGCGTAAACTACGAGAGATAAAAAAATTTAATAAGAGACAAATTTAGTCTCATTTTGTGTCTAAAGTAATCTGGTACAAAAAAATTTTAAAATTGTGATGAAAATTGTGGTTTACCGCGCCCTTAATAGTGCGTGGTACATAAACAAACGCTTAAAACATCATTTGATTTCTACGCATTTTTTTTTCGAAGCCAGTATGGATAAAATACTCAATGACAATCCTAGATAATGGTATTTGCCAACTTTATGAGTAAATATTTTTCCAGAATTACTAATTCGTTACGCGTGATCTCTTGCGCCGCAGTTAAATGCCCGAGGTTCCGGCGTCAGAGATTGTGCCTCAGAAATTCGCAACACCGGAAACACTTTTCTTTAAATCGTTGGCAAAAACTATTGTCTAGGAATGCTATTGTTTAACTTTCGCAAACTGGCGTCAAGAAACATACAGTTATAGATTAATGCTTTTGGCGTTGAATTATGTACCACGCCCTCTTAACATATCACCTGTACGTCCAAAGCCATAAATGCGTGCCCAGTGCTCCCGCCGTAACGTTATTTTTTTCGTAGGACTTTAGGCGGTGAATATGTCATTTTATTGAACCCGAAGTCCATTGTATTTGTTGACCTCAATTTCAAACGAATCCGGTGCATTTATCCTGGTAAAACATCGAATTAAAAAGGGCTATTTCAGCCAAGTACGTGAGCTTTACGATAATGCTTCCAAAGTGCGTGTTGTCTTAAAAGTCATATTCACAAGTAACCAGAAGTGTGTTTTATTTTCGTAGATAAGCATTGTGGACGCACGTTTTCTGGTCTCTGAGGAAAAAAAACGTCATTACGACCACGCTGCACGCTGTTCGAGCGCCACCCACGTGGCAGTCTTAAGGGTGTTCAAGTGCGATAAAATCATAATTTTATAATTTTGAAATATCGCTAGTTTTGTAGACGATACTTCTGAGTGTAGTTTCCTCGTACAAAGCAATTTTAGCTCTCATAGTTTTCTCATAACGGTGCGTCAAAGTCAGAATTTGCTTGCTACGCTGCCATGCAAAATATTGAAAACCAATCAATCTACTTGAACGAAATAATTCACTGTGAATTTACATCCCATAAGCTATGCAATAAAGCATTTATAAACCCACAACGCCATATTTTGAAGTTTTTGAAAAATCACAAAACTACAGAAAAATTTACAAAATTCAACATTTTTTTAAATATAAAACTATTTCGCGGGATGTTTCTTAACGTTTTATTACGTAGCCCATGTCGTGTTATTTCACTGAGAATTATTTCATTCACATAAGTCAATTGGTTTTCATTATTTGCATGGCAGCAGAACATGCAAATTTTGACTTTGACGCACCGTTATGAGAAAACTATGAGAGCTAAAATTGATTTGTAAGAGGAAACTACACTCACAAGTATCGTCTACAAAACTAGCGATATTTTATAAAAATATAAAATTATGAATGTATCGCACTTGAATACCCTTAAGGGGGCGCTCTCACGTCTGAACAATACTTTCTCACTATTGACCTGGCTATCGGTGAGATTTTCAGACCAACTTTCAACGTGTTACACAGTTGGCTATTATAATGTGTTTCTTATAACTTCAGGAAAATCTCACATTCTGCAGGGAGGGTATGTTTGGCGGATAATTGATTCGTGGACAGTTGACATTTTTGTCTTGAAAAGAGCGTGAGGTTCCCACTCTACCGTATGTAAAATATATGTTACTGTATACTCTGAACTAAATTAAATATAGATAAATAAAACTATCCAACCAACAAAATACAAATTAACGTTACTGTGTCTCACCTCAGATAAATTTTTTGAATAAATCAACTGATTTATATAAGACAATAAAAATGTACTATAGCGAAACAGTGTGTAGAATTTTAACTACTGTAAAGTCTTGAGTTATAACAGAACAACACATTTCATTTCGGTGGCCGTCTGGTGAATGTTCATTGTGCGTTCGAGGCTTACAATTACGGAAGCGGTAAGGACGGCACAATACGCGTATCACCCCTCACCCTTGCCTCTAGGCCTCTATGAGACATTTAGTAGCAACAGTATCAGTTTATTACGTCTCTATCCATAAAGTGGAGTTTTAGATAATTCTCTTGTATTTTTGTTTTCGAGCCATAACATTTATTCAAATTGTATTATCAAAATTTTCTCTTTGGCCAGATATAGGATATATTCTTGATAAAATGCTTTCCATAAAGCCTAGTTTACACCAACGATAACACTGCTAACAACCCGTGTTTTCATCAACGTTATCAACAATGTTGAAAAAGTCGTTAAAAATTGTTGGTATCACATTATCAACAGTTTTGCCATAATTGTGTTATTAACTTTGTTAATATTTTAAAAAAATGTTAATAACCTTTGTTACCACAATTTTGTTGAAAATATTTGCTAGCAACAAAAGTTATGAATTTTATAAACATGTTAATATGTTTCTCACCAACACTGTTGGTAACATTATTATCCCGACCAAGTGCGGTCTAGATAAAAGAATGCTGGAAATAAATGTTACTATCAATGTTATCCGCAACGTTGTAGGCATTTATTCATCAACATTGCTATTATCCCCGTTCATCATTCGTACGACTTTGTGAGTAACATTGGTGTTTTCAGCAATGTTAATAGCACATTAGCTATCAACATTTATGTAAAATAGTGTGCCACTGCTTAGAATTTGTTGATAACATTTTTGTAACAAACATTTTGTGTTTAACATTGTTACTGTTATTTCTACGGTGCAAATTGGGCATAAATAGTAATGGAATCTTTCATTAATTTGCCATGCATCATCATTGCAAGGCATTGGTTAACTTTTAAGAAGGATTACAAGTCCAATATACGCCTAATATGAAACAATAACACTATTATGATCTCCAAAATGTATAGCAGTTATCTTTATGCCACAAAATTGTCACATTTTTCAAAAATATTTTGAAACACAAGTTATTATAGGAAATCTATAAATAAAGTTTAGCAGCTTGCTCTCCCCCTTAAGGTGGGAGGGTTTATTTACGTCCGCCAGTTTTATGTCGCTTGGCTTAAGGTTCTTATCTAGGTAGGCTATGTTGGTGTATGTGGGGCACAAAACCGATGGAGCGTTAAGAGTGAGGTCGGTCGGCGTACGTAATGCATTATCGCCTCTACACGCAAACCTGCAACTGGCACGCAGAACTTTACTATTATTCATTTTCCTATGGGACTTTCAGCGGTGACTGTATTATTTATTTTTTTTGCGATACTTATGGTTAAATTTCCAGCGCTAATTTCTATTATTGTTTTGTTCGAATCCGGCTCGAATATTCCTAGGTACGGCAGTTTAAAAAAAACTGTTTTTAGCCATTTTGAGAGTCTTGACCATAATGTTTCCAATAAGCGATCCTAATTTTTAAACTGATAGAAACATTGTTTGAAGTGTGTTTTCTTTTTATAGATGTACAAACGTAATGCGCATTGAGATGTTTCTTCCAAATATGATTAATTGTAACAAGCTGCAATACGTTTCAAGCGCTGGTAGACAGGAACAGACTGGTTTTGAAAAAAATTTAGTCAATGTGCAATCACACGATGCCCAATACTGTGAATGCGTTTTTTTTTAAATAATGTACCATTCGCCAGCAAAAAAAAAAATTGTTTCCTTCATGTTTTCTTATTTTCACGACGGAAAACGTGGTACTTAGGGTAATGAAATCTAAAAAGCCGTTCAGTATATTTCTACAAAAAAATTCAGCTACAAATTATAACATATAAGTGTCAAAACTGTGCAGCGAAATTTTGATATGAGTATTAGGTAGCAATAAAAAAAAATTTCGAAATCACTGCAAAACTCCGTAACGAGGTCTTAAGGGCACGGGCCGGAGTTTTCTTGATATGAACGGGAGTCGATATCGTACAATCGCTCCGTAACTTTGTTATGACTGGTTCTAACATCGTACTCTGATTTTTAAGACAGAATCCAGTGGCTAATTTGTTAATTAACGAAATGTCCTAATTGATAAATTATCTAAAATCTTCATACAATTTGTCTCGAAAAATGACATTACATAGTAAAACCAATTCCTAACAAAGTTACGAAGCAATTTTATGGTATCGGTTTTAAAAGTAATTCCCTCGAATGCCGAGAAACTTGGGCCCATGCCCAATAAGGCACGGCTTACAAACTATCATAACACAAGAAAACGACACAAATATCCATGCCCGTGCTGGGATTCGAACCTAGTACCTCTCGCATCGTAGCCCACGCTACGGAGCCCCCTTTTATGGCTAGGTTATTCAAAATATTCCAGCGTGCGTAAGATACGCCTGCTTATAAATATCATTCATAGCGCGTTCCACACGTGTATTCCCATATAAGGTCTTCCATTCATATATAACAGTTATTTTGACAATGCTGCACTGAAACAAGAGTATAGTTGTAGGCACCATACTTGTGTTAAAATAGGGACAACAAAACAGTTTGGTAGTCGTTACTACTCTGGACAGTTCCTTCAACTATCGGTTTTGTAGAATTTTCAATTTGGTTTGTAAAAGCAACAAGGCTCTTTGTTTCTTCTACAAAACATATTGTTGAAGGAAGTGTCCAGAGTAGTACCAACAACCAAACTGTTTTGTTGTCCCTATTTTAACACAAGTATGGTACCTGCAACTATACTCTTTTTTTTTTTCAGTGTGAAAATGGCGAAATCTGCAGTTACTGTGGTTCTTTTTAGGTATGAAAAGTATGGTACAGAATAATTTTAAGAGTTATGCACGTGTACAATACACCTTTAAATATAACACTGCGTCATGAAATGATAGGGTCACCACTGAATGTCTCATAGAGGCAAGATTTCGGAGAGAAGACAGCACGCCAGTTAAGTAACTTGCGCCTAGAGGCTATAGTGAGACGTGATGCCCGTGCTGTGTCGTCCTAATAGCATCCGCATTTTTAAGCGTCGAAGGCACAAAATTCGTTCACAAAGCCATCCATCCACCTTATGGCTCAATTTCAGTCGCCATATCTTTTTGGAATTCTTAGAAGAAAAAGGTTAAATATGCCATTATACCTCAAATTCCATTTACGCTTGGCTACACTACAGACCTTTCGGTTTACATGTTAACACAAAATTACGTCGAAATCTTTGGGGAAAAAATTATTTTATTTATAATTTGCCCGAAAAATTGCGACCTAACTATACATTACTAGCTCTATTGCCATGCTTGTACTGTAGCTCAAGGTAAATAGAGTTTGCTGTATAGTCGCCGATTTAATGTTTTTCTTCTCAGAATTCCAAAAACGCGAAAAATAATAAAATTCAATATGGCGACTGAAACCGAGTCTTAACGTAGTACGGAACGTCATCACAATCTGGTGATCCTCAAAATGCAGGAAGTGAGACTTGGCATAGTGCATCGTGAGTAACTGGTTCCAAACAAAAAGCAGTGTGCAGTCTGCAGAAAAAAAAACATGCTCGTACATATGAAGAGAACCCAGAAGAGCTGGCCGTTTCATTCTCTGTAACTCTGTTGGCTTGCGTAGAGCTGCTAGGCGAACGGCTGATTTTTTACCACGTTTTAAGAACGCACTTTCTTGTCTGTATGTCCGTCTGTTTGGTAGAAATTTCGCAATCGATTTTAAACTAGCCTTCCTATGACCTGTACACTTGAAACTTCAAAAATTGCTCAGAACTAGGTGGGAGTGCAATATTAATTCGTACTTTCTTGCCTGTCTGTTCGCTTGTTTGTCTGGTCGGTACAAATGTTGCTTGTTTAAAGAGGCTTGCGAAATTTCACATATTCAAGATTCTTAAGCAGATAAAAATTACATAACATATATAAAATATTTTAATATTCGACATTTTTAAAACGTAATAAAAATGTAAAATAATTTTTGCTAGCCTCGTACAGATTAATATCCCCATACAAATTGTCTTGAAATGTTTTCATTGTCAATATTTAATTGCTATGACAGTACTTGTAAGATTTCAAACGTAAAACGTAGAGTGCATGCAATAGAATATCACGACAGTAAGGAGTGTGGAGAGGAACTATCGTTGAGAAAACTTAAACATAATTTTACATCATTTGCCGTGCAATAAAATTGTTAGTAAAATAGGTCAACTATTTACGCATCAATTAATAACAGTAATTAAATAAGTATCTCAACACACCTATATTTGCTACGTATTATTTTATTCCTTAATGTGGGTATGTTTTAACTATGTGAAAATTAGGAAACAGCAAAATTTCGTCCTTACCATGCTATAACACAAAAACTGTCGAATGAAAGTTGTTTTTTTTTGTGGAAAATGTCATTTAATAGACGTAGTGAGTCAAATGATATTCACTAAAAATAGTGAAAAAAATTCTTTTTACACCTGGAAGCTGTTTTATGTAGTCAAACCTGCCTTAAGAGGGAGTGTTAGGCAATTTCATATTTTCAAATCGTATTATCAAAATTTTCTCTTCAACAAAGCATAGGATATATTCTTGGAAAACTGCTTGACATAAATAGAAGTAAAATCTTTCATTAATTTGTCATGCATAACCTTTGCAAGATAATTATAGGTTAACTTTCAAGATTCTTTTGTATTGATTCTGATTAATGAAATGTTCCATTACTATTTGTGTCAAACAGTTTGCCAAGAATATATCCCAAGCTTCGTCGAATAGAAAATTTTAAATGTTATTGCTCACAAAATGAAAATTCAATTATATTGTCTGTCACTCCCCTTTAAGGGTCATATTTGAGAACAGACCATCTAGGATAACTCATAACTAGGGCCCCCTGTTTTTCGCGAAAAGAATTTTTCCCCAGTTTGTTTCAGTGTCTTATGTGCATAACTGCAATTCAGCTTCATGGTTATTGGCAGCGGGTCTATGTGAAGAGCCGTATCTTATTTGACTGAGCCAATTACAATAACGTTCCTGCTACATCACACGTCTGTGATTTGCTGGTATAATCTGAAGGATCGTGACAGTTAAAATATCCAATTAGTGACCACGAAGCAGAACTGCAGATGTGGTTGTAAGGCATTGAAACAAAGTGAGACAAAATTATTTTCGCGAAAAATAGGGGTCCCTACTCATAACGCAACAGATCTTTGGTGAAAAGAATTTTGCAATAACTTGCTTTAGTTTCTTCTGCAGCTGTGCTTCATGGTCAGTGATAGGATGTTTTAACCCTCAACGTCTCGAAGATTCTACCAGCAAATCACAGACTTTGACTTTGCAGTAACGTTGTCGTGATTGGCTCTACCAATTGAGCGACGCCTCCGCACAAAAATGTACACTAAATCCGAAGAAGTGGTTGCAATCAGTGAAATGTTAATCTTCGACGTTCCAACAAAGTATCTGTTACTGACTGATGAACCTGCAGAACTGCCTTGTGAAATTCAGTGAGAATAAGCGGAACTAACTTTTTAAACCAATAGCATCTAGTCAATGAAACAAACATCATGGTTTCACTAGCTTCTGCTGATAAGTTTTGATCGAAGCGACCGACAATTCACCGAAGTGGTTCATTTCCCACTTATTCACGTTTAGAGTGTACTTTCTACCACACACACGAAGCAGATTTGCATATGTGAACGTAAGGCAATGAAACAATTTGATTCAAAATACTTTTCACCAAAAATTGGTGGCTATACTGACACCTTTTGTGCTGGTTGTGATAAAGCCAGATGTCGTGGTTGCGAGTCGGTTAAGCCCTCATTTGCTGCAGAGCCTGAGGGTCGTCTGGCCGAGTGGAGGTTATGTGTTGAACTCCATTCGGACTTTCTGGTGTCGTCAACCCCCGCTCTCTGGCTCCAAGACGTGTTGATGCTTTCAGCTCTCCAGCGTGAGGTGGTCTTCCTCTCAATCAAAGGCAAGTCCGACACCTCCCACCGCTAATCATCAACGTTTACGCAACGTTCCAATTCAACCAGTACCAGGCTTTTAAGGGGAAAATTTCCCCCAATATTGTTGTATTATTCAATTTCTCCATGATATAAATGCTATGTAAATTATTTAAAACGTTAGCAAAGTAGGAAATATAGTATGTGTCAAAGGGCCTCCCTACATTAGCTTCAAACACGTTGCAGTGAATTACGACAGTTCTTTTTTGATGAAACTATTAAACACGCTTTATGTTTGTATATCTACGAAAAAAAACTCGCACTTTAAACTATAACACTATAATTTTAAAAACTCGTCCCTCAAAATGGCCATACATGGTTTTTCCAGAATATCGTAACTGGAAAAATAACAACTGGATTCGAAAAACACAACAATAGTAACAAGCATTAGACTTTGATCTATCCTGCCCACAAACAAAATAATGTGGTCACCGCTTAGAGTCCCATAGGAAAAAGGATAATACAAAAGCAATGTACGCCAGCTGAATGGCTTGCGCGTAGAGGCGATAATGCAATACATACACCAGTCAACGATCACCTTACCGCTCCTGCCTTACACGTACAAACGCAGCTTATCTAGGGAGGCCCCTTAACAGTAATATTAAGATAATATTTGTTTCCATGTATTCAATGTTTTGATATGTGTAGTCATTATTTTAGATACTGTTCAATAACTCTTTATGTTACCACTGGCTACGAATGACAAAATTAAGTCATACAATAAAAATAAGCAAACACAAAATTAATAGACCTAGGAAACTGCCATCTTAACTGGCTTCGAGCCCTTAAATAATGCTTCACCGATGTGACTTCACTGAAGAACCCATCCAATTCAATCGAAAGACTCGAATGCAACTCTTAAATATCCCCTTCAGCTAAGAGTATGTGCGAAGTCCACTTGCGCACTTTGCTGCGATTTTTGACAGACGACTATTTGAACTGTTAACGAGATTTTTTATTTATGAGGTGTCATCACGTGAGAAGTATATAAAAGGATTGAAGGAAATGGCGACCAAAACAGTTAAGTTCATGTTTCATCATTCTCTAGTGCGCGCAAAGACATTGACCTTAAACGTTCGCTTTAAATTCCTTAAATACAAAAGCAAATGAAAAATAACCTTTTTGTTACTTTAAGCATCACTAAAAATATGTACAAACACGAAACCATCCATATAAATTTTTAATTATTGCCACTGGGCATAGTTTCTTCTTGATATCCAATTCTGTATAGCCTACAGATAATAACTAAGTTAACTCGGTGTAAGTAATTATTAACATTTTCGCCCGTGTTCTTTCAAAACTGTATATAGTTTTACTTCTATCATTAACAGTGTGATTTATAATTGATTATTGACTGGGTTGTTTACTTCTTTTACGGATGAGCAATATAGGCTATTTAAAGTAAATAAGGGTGTCAGAATCAAAGAAGGGGTCAAAGGGCTCTTGAGTAATTATGGGAAACAAAGGGCTCAAGGGCAAATGAGCAAGGGCGCAGTGCGACGGATTGGAACACAGCTTCAGTAAAAAGGCCTGTTTTTACGAAATTTTATCGTGAGAATTTGTTCCAGATTGATACATTATGTACGACTCTGCCGTTTTCCTTTCTGTGAACAAATTAATACTTATCCTGCCATCCTTTTTTTCTGACGTGAGCCTGATAACATTGTACTAGAAATTTTATGGAAACTGCACTAGTGGTGTTGTTTCACAGGTACTCTTCTTCCATTGTAAACATGTTTCACAGGACTACAGAAATATCTGAGCCTACAATTTTTTAAGTTTTCCTTGAATATTGTAGTAAAATTTATAGACATGTCAGATGACACATTAACATACCATTCAATTTTTAAATAAAATTGATGTCGCCATGACACACTTCACAAGAGTTGGATGAAAATTGTGTTCCAAGGAATTTTATTTGTTATCAAATTAACTTGGTGCCGTGAAAAGAAAATTAGCATTACTCACTGTCATATGTTAAATAACAAAGTTTTACATGAGTTACATTTGTACCAAACTTCTTAAGTCCTTTGACAGGCAATGTCGGTATTTTCTTTAGAATATTTTTTTTTAAGAAACAGGCACATTAAAGTATTTAATATCTCTCTTTATTCTCTCCTTTTTCGTTAGAAAGTACTGAATAAGTTTCATTATTAACTTGTCGTGCAGATGAAAGTAAACCTAAATGATTTCTCAGCTGTAGTCATCAGTCGATTCTAACATTTCTATGGTAATTTTTAATATATTTGCTTCCAATGCTGCTCGCCTAAGTAAACCCATATTAGGATCAAAATCCTGCATATTTCTTAATATTAACAAACATTTTCAGAATTCCTAAACAACTATAGTAAAAATAATTCCTGTAGTTTTAAATATGAGACAGCCATTTTCTCTAATTGAATATACGAGACTACAAATATAATAAAATAATTAAAATCTAATTGTCTGCCCTTGTTCATGGTTATGTTTCACATCTACTTATTGATTTTGTGAGGCTATGTTTTTGCAGAACCGTTTTTTTTTTCGTTGACGTTAGTTATTCCCTGAAAATACTGATAAGGCATCTAAGTATTATCTTCATGACAGTATTTTAGTCGCATAGGAAGTGGAAAATTTAATATAATTTGACTCTATCTAAGACAAATGTAGCCACGCAACTAAATTTGGTTACTTACCCTTGTAGTTTCGCTATTATTTTATGGTAATAATGTAAAAATATCCGTACTAAAACACTTCAAGCAATATTTTGTATACAATGTTGATGTAATGTTAAATTCGGAAAGCTTGTTTTCTTGCATAACAAGTTTTCAAAACTTTTAAAATACAAAAGATATATATTAAAAGTACAACAGAAACGACTCGCATTATTTTATTTTACAAAATGCGAACGATAGGAAGTTGTTTTACAATATTAACCTAAGAGAGGATGACATTTTACATCACATTACTTAAAAAAACCTTAAATTTTGCGCCTAAAAATAGCATACATTAAGCAATAAATGTCTGTTTTAAATCAAATTGGAACTAAATTAGTGTACGGATGCTGAAGGGATTTGCTAAAAATATAATTTTCTTAAGCCGCAATATGGTGACTCCCTTGGTGACATTCTTGTATCCAATTTGTAAAGATGTAAGAATTTTTTTTTTTTTCGTTAAACTTTACGAAATCTTCTTAGTCAAACAAAATCACGGGATTAAAAGTGAACTTATGTGTAAGGGAGACTTGGTTAGTTCAGCATTAACAGCAAACAAAAATAACTGTTTAGCAGTGCCGGTAATTATGCATTGTGTTGAATAATATTTTGGGGAATAATGCTTCTGTGTACAACCGACCCTGATGGCAAACTAAGCAAGCTTGACATGTCAAGCCACAAGCTTGAATCAAGCTTGAATAAAGCTAACTAGTCTCCACACAAAAAACCTGCAGCAAGCATGCGAGGAAAGCTTTTGGCAGTCCTCCCTCTTGCTGAGTTCTTTGAGTTGTTGAATATATTTAAAATTTTAATGTTTTTAAAAATTTACTATTCGAAAATTGTTCAGATTTGGGCTTTGTCATGGTTCAGAATAGTTAATAAATACCCCCTGCCTTTAAATATTTGTAGCGGTCTTTAGCGAGTTGACTGAAGGCCAAAGATCGTTACAAATGAAACTGCGTTACTCTGCTTGATAGGGTGTGTTAGTAGGGTGTCCAATGCAGAAAGTAGTTTATAAATGTATGTAAGTTTTAAAATACAAAAAAAAAATATGTTTTTTTTGTAATTTTTTTTTTTGCTGTAAATTTAATAGTAGGTTAAGAGTGTTTTGGTCCGTAGGGCCTAGAAATAAGATAGTGTACTTTCGATTCCAGGATTTTGAGGCCTTTTGTAAAGTATTCATATTTAGTATTATTTGTTGGCTGGGTAGCAATATTTTTTTTTGGGTTCCGGCATACTTTCCACATGGTACGATGACGTCGTGGGTTTACTATTAGGACATTCCGAGCATGATGATGAACCTCAAGGCTGCAGGTGTGACCTGCGCTGAGGCAGATTGGATAGATAAGCTAAGGAAGAAAATGGTCGCTGTTGTCCTCAAGGACAAGACTGGCTTAGATGGAAAGGGGGGTTCAGACCCAATACCGGGCCAGAGTATTGGTATTTCTGTTAAGAAGAGCTTGATATTTAACTCATTGAAAGGGATTCCTAAGCTGAAATAATTTGATCCTGAAAGTTTATTGGATTTAATAAAATCTGTAGATCATTTGAAACAGAGTAATTTATTGATATCAGCCCAAGAGATGCTTCAGGGAATGATCCCACATTGTTCGGATGTGGTATTAGACCTTGTGTTGGAAGCAGTGGAGCTGGGGACCAATTGGGACCAACTGAAAGAAAAATTTTGGGAAGTGAACTATCCTAAGCGAGATAGATAGGATTTAGAGACGTGACGAGAAAGTTCCTGATTTCATCCAGGAGGTGCATCCTGAGGTTAGGTCTTTGTGTGTATTTTTATCAGCGCCTACTACTGTGGTAGAATTGAAAACCTGGGGTGTCAGGTTAACTACCAGTGTAACACCGCGCAACAGTTTGACCAGCAGGTTAAATCAGTTTCAGGTTCTCAGGGAGGTAGTACTAATATGGTTAGTCAGCGAAAACCAGTAGTCTGCTTTGCTTGTAAAGTAAAAGAACATGTTGCTTCTCAATGCCCTTTTCGTAAGTGTGGGAACCCTCCCCAACTTAGGTCCTAAACTAGTAAGTCCGAAAGATGAGAAATCACCTGTTATAGATGCAAGAAGGCAGGGCATAAAGCGTCACAATGCGGGGTTTCAGATGATAGAGTATGTTTTATGTGTAAGATAATTGGGCATATAGCACGAGATTATCCAAAGGGAAGTGAATGTGGGCATTTGGGGCAACAGAGTAAGGGGCACCATGCGACTGGAAACCAGACTTTAGCGGTGATGAAGCCTGCAGTGTCGAAGACCTTTTCTAGTAACTTTTGGGTGCCGATGACTATACAAGATGTTGACATGTCGGCGATGATGGATATGGGAGTCACGGCATCCTTTATGTCTCAAGATTTTGTTACTGGGTTGGTACGAAGATATCCTGAGTTAAAGAGAAAGTTGAAGGTTGAGGCAGGTTTCACTTAACAAGTGGCAAATGGAAGTGGCTGTCAGGTTAAGACTTAGAGATGAATACACTTTAGGATTGACAAATACAGCTGGTCACACTGGTTCTGGGTGGTACCAGGCTTACTGTGTGATTGTGTCTTGGGATTAGACTTAATTTAAGAAATAGGAACCGTAGTAGATCGTAGAGCTGGGATTTTGTCCTTAGGGTTTGATAGTGATTTTTCCATTTTTTCGGACGGGAGGTGGTTTGGCAAACACACAAAGAGGTGTATTGGAATGGAAGTGCTGGAAAACAATTTAACACCGATGCAAAAAGAAAAGCTACAGTTAGTACAAGAAGAGTTTGGGGATGTATTGACTGGCACATTAGGAAATGTTTCTTGAAGCCTATGCATATCTCAATCACTGATGAAGTTCCGATTAAATTTGTGCCTTATCAGTGATCACCAAAGAAACTTGAGGCATTTCGTAAAATAATTCAAGATCTTGAACATAAGCAGGTGATTTGTAAGATCAGTTCATTATATGCATCTCCTGCATTCCTTGTAAAGAAGAAGGAAGCAGGAATATACCGCTTAGTGTTCGATTTCTGCCGTCTGAACGAGAAAATACATGTAGACCCTTTTCCTTTGCCCAATATAGGGGTACTACATGTGGAAAATGGTACCTTTTAGAGTAAACATTGGAGGGCAGTGCTTGTCATGTATTTTGAGTCAATTATTTACAGAGTATCAGTTTCAGTTTGTCATATCCTTTTTAGACGACATCTGTGTGTTTTCTAACACTTTTGAGGAACATCTTAATTACATTCGTAAAGTTTCGGACAAATTGTGTTGTGCAGGTTTCACAGTAATTCGTGCAAAGGTGTTTTGGGCAAAGTTCCAGATAAAGTTCTTGGGGTTTATCGTTAAGAAAGGGCATGTGTTGATTGACCAGGCCATGAAATATAAAGGGGGTGATGAGATTTCATCAGAATACTTGGATATTTTTCTAAATTGATTCTGAGATATGCTGATATATGTGCTCCCTTAAACCATTTGAAGCGAAATGATGATGATTTTGTTTGGGGTGAAAAGCAAGAGAACAGCTTTAAGGCTTTAAAGCATATGATTTCCCATCCTCCCATTTTGAGTTTGCCAGCTTTTGGGAAACTGTTTATTCTACAAGTAGACGCGAATAGCTTGGCTCTGGGAACCGTATTGCTGCAAGGAAATCTGGGAGAGAGGAAACCTAATGCCTTTGTCAGTAAAAGCCTTTCTCGAAATGAAATGGGGTTATAGCACCTAAGAGAAAGAAGCTTTAGCATGTATCTTCGGTGTGGAGAAGTTAAATTGTTATCTTGAATATGCCGAATTCGATTTGCATACAGACAATAAAGCTTTAACATGGTTGTTTTTCCCATCCTAGACAACTAGGAAAAATAGGTCGATGGTTCATGCGGTTAACACGGTTCAAGTTCAACATAGTACATGTTCCTGGCAGAGAAAATAGTGTGGTGGACACTTTGTCCCGAATTTATGACGCCGGAGAGTTCGAAGGGGTAGGGCAACTGGAAGAGAAGGAGGAGAGTTGCAATGTTTTGCACCTCATTCCCGAGAGCTTTGTTGATACTGCTCGGTGGCAAAGTGAGGATTCGGAGGCAGTGCAATTGAGGAAGAAGATTGCTGAGGGTAAGCATGGATAGTTGCAGATTTAGAAGGAGATTATTACCCTTATCAATAAGCAGGGGAAGAAAGGGGTATGGGTACCCAAAGCAATAAGACCTACGATGATGAGGTATTTCCATGATTCGCGGGCAGGTGGGCATACAAGTGTACAAAAAACCAAAGATAAAATAAAAAGGAAATTTTTCTGGGTACGTATGCGACAGTTCATTCAGGTACACATGCGTTCTTACCAGGAATGTCAATGTGCGAAACAGGTACGAAATTCGAAGGTCGGTTTTTATGCCGCTCATCCTCCTGAACGTATTTGGGAGAGATTATTTATCGATGTGTTCGGGCCTCTTCCACTGTCAAGTTCAGAGGGAATGTGTGCATTCTTACTATGGTCGATGGATTTTCTAGGTTTGTGATAGTAGAGCCATTGCGGGAAATGAAGGCCTCCACCATTTGTGGAAAGCTGGAGAATGTATTAAGATATTTGGTAGTCCTGAGTCCATCATTTGCGATAATGCGAGTTATTTTTCAGGTAAGTTGTTGAACGATCTATGTTTTTATTGGGTGTAAAAATCATACATTTAAGCCCTTACTACCCCTATTCTAATTTGGTGGAGAGGCTTAATAAGTCAATCAATGTTGCACTGACTATTTCTCGCCAAAGTAACCAACGGAAAAGGGACGAGAGTGAATGTTGCTTGGAACAATGTTCCTCACAGAGTAACAGGAAAAACTCCTTAGTTTCTTATGTTTGGGAGAGAGGTTCCCCATCCCCTCATAAGTTTGTAGGGGATGGATGCTGATGGAGTGGATGAGGTGTCTGGGCAGAGACTTGGAGAGGTTTTGGGGAGAGATTTATCAAGCACTTCTTAAAAATCAGAAGCAGGTAGCAGATAAGTATAACCAGGATCATATCCAATGCCACTACCAAAAAAGAGATTTGGTTTTGTGTAAAAAGATATGACTCAGAGTAGAAACATGGATTTCATATCTTCCAAGTTATGTTTCCCATATGAAGGGCCTCATGTAATTTTGTCCTTTTCTAGTGATGTAAGTGTAATTTGGGTGATCCGACAACTGGAGTTTTGTGTAAAAAGGCGCATATAACGGCATTGAAGCCGTACCGTCCAGATAGCAATGCATAACTCGGCGGAAATATGAATTCATGGGGCTTTACTGCCTCCTAATGTGTTTTTTGAGAGCTCTATTTTGTGGTTTGCTTAATACTATTTATTTCTTGGTTTCTTCAAGGGATTTTAGGGGTGGGTTTTTAGTTTTTTGGGGTTTCGTTGTTCGTGTATTCTGTTTTTTTTTTTGTGAGTAGTGAACGCCTAATGGATGTTTTTCTTTCTAGGACAGGCTATCTAGTTTGTTACCTTTTTGCTATTGGAGGTTGGAGTTTTAATGGGGGAGGTTGTGATGTCTGCAATTAGATTCGCGGTGCATCACAGGGCTTATAGGGTATGATCTTGGTGTTAAGCGGCTGCTATTTGGCAGTCGTGGAGTGTAGCACGGGCTTGCTGTTGTAAGGAAAGAAAGGGGGCTTATTCTGGAAACCATGCAGAGTCATCGATCGCAGTTGGCGAGTGGTGCGTGCGCACCTTGAAGGGAGGGAAGGAAGGAGATGGTGTGATGCTCGCACAATTATCGATCGTAGTTGGCGAGTGATGCATGCACATCTTGAGGAGAAGGAAGGAAGGAGAAGTGGCTGGCTATTTAGCCAGGATTGAGGAGGTGTGGTAGAAGGAGAAGGGAAGTGTATTGCTCGGATTTTGTTGTGCGAGAGAGAAGGCACTGGACATGCAGCTGTCAGCTGGAAGTTTTTAAGGGCTCGTGAAGTGAAAGGTATGCGATACGGTGAACATGGCAGAAGAGTGGCAGGTTAAATTGCCATGATTTCCTTTGTTCATCGGACATGAGATGTTCGGTAAAGAGCATTAAGCAATCATAGGCAGATATTTGTGCGATTATGAGGCAGTTTGCAATCGGTAAAATTATTATCGCCTGAGGCAACCTTTGTAAGTGGCTAGTTGCTACTTCAGTGCGTGAAATAGAGATCGGTCCAACAGTGCGGTGCAACTGGAAGCTTAGATATAGGACAGAGCTTCCAGTATTTAGTTTGCTGTGTTTGTAATCTTTGCTATGCTGAATTTGGGCTTGGTTTATGCCGGTTTTCTAGCAGAAATTAGTAGTGACGCGAGTGCTACTTAGGTTCGTGCAAGAGGAGCTTACACAAATTGGCTAGGGCAAATTGTTCATGTTAGAGTGAAGAAGTTTGTGGGTCATGGTTTATGACCTATTTGTACCTGGAATTGCACTGGGTCTCAAGGGCTTATTTTTGCTGTGTGGGTCGAACAGCCCAAGGCAAAAATTTTCTGCTGCAGCCGAGTTGGGTTTGTCTTCCGTGGAAGGTATGTTGCGGCCCTTTTAATTTGAAATGGAACCCTTTTTAAATACACCAAAAATATTCTACTCTATTTGAAAATTGCAAGGATAAACATGGAGTGGTCATGGATTATTTTAAAGTGTTTTAAAATAAGTGTCGGCTCCCTTTGTTATCAGTTTCAAATGGACCGAAACATGAAAGGTTACATTGAATATTGTTCAATTAGAGGAACTACTAAATTATATTAGTTATCTCGTAAGTTGTAAAATTATAGTAACTTACTGCTTTCCCGATGAATAAATTATTAACTTAACAGTAGTATACACTTACATGAGATGAAATAGGTTGAAGTGTATTTATTTAAATGTGCTTTCACATTATTTAATTTAGTTAATGAATTGCAGTACACATTTGTAATGAAAAATTTCCATGAGTTTGTAATGCAGTGAATTCTGAGAACTTGAACTGTGAGCACACATATATATATATATATATATATATATATATATATATATATATATATATATATATATATATATATATATATATATATATATATGTGTGTGTGTGTGTGTGTGTGTGTGTGTGTGTGTTAATGTATATACAACCAACTTAAAATTTTTAATATGAAGTACTAAGTGTACTTGCACTATTCCAATAGAGTTGAAGAGCGATGGTTATCTTGCAAGTTGTTAAATTATTGTAACTTACTGCTTTCCTGATCAATATTTAAATAACTTAATAGTAGTATTACACTTTCATGAGATGAAGTAGTTTGAAGTGTACTTATTTAAATGAAGTTTCCAAAATATTAAATTGGAAATAATCCATGAGTTGGTATTATTATGATTTTGGAGAATTTGAACTTTGAGCTTATATACAACGAACTTAGTTGTGGACATGAAATAATAATCCTTTATTTTACCAATAAGGTTGAAAAGCTATTGTTAGTTTTCAATTAATTGTTAAACGACTAGAGATTCGAATATTCTATGATCCAAATAGTAATTCCTATCATGTGTCATTCTAGTTTAGATGTTATGAAGTAGTGTAGCTTGGAATGAAGTAAATGAGTATTTCCTATTATTATCTTTTGGCAGTCCTCCGTTTTGCTGAGTTCTTTAAGTTGTTGAATTTATTAAAATTTTTAATGTGTTTAAAATTTTACTATTTGAAAATTGTTCATATTTGGGCTTTGCCATGGTTCACAATAGTTAATAAATACCCCCTGACTTTAAATATTTGTTTCGGTCTTTAGTGAGTTGCCTGATGGCCAAAGTTCATTACAAGAGATTCGGTAGCAGTTATTTTCCTAGGCTTCGCACTGACATGTCACCAAAGCTACTTTTGCTAAAGAGCTCATATGCGTTTAAAAACTGCCAAGGAAACTTAAGAGATTTAAAAATAATGTATTTTTTATTTTATATCTCCATAAAATTTTTATTTTTTAGCTATTATTTCTAATTTTCCTTTTTTTTTGGGGGGGGGGGAGGGTTATGTCGTTCAATACTATATTTTGTTACGGATGGCCAGAAGCACCAGAATTTCTTTGCAAATTTACTAACAGTTACAAATGTGCAAGTGGTGTAATTCAACTTTGGGAAACTTTAATTTTAATGTGGACCAGACCTTCAATGTTATGTATTATAGTGTACTGGATGTTGTACCCTCTAATTGCTGGGATATCCAAAAGCAGAGTTTAAGATCAAAACACGAAACAACATTGCATAAGCTCATTGGAACTGGCTGAGGAGCAAACGCAATGGTACCACGAACATCAGCCCTTGCCTTGGTCTGCCCAGTTACACATTTATGTTGCCCGGTGTGGCTTAATAGCGTACATACTGCAAAAGTAGATATCCAACTAACAATATCTGGAACCATCAAATCTACACCCTAGAAATGATTACCGGTGTTATCCAATATTCTCCGGCCCTCTTTTCTCACATACGAAGGAAAACAGCTCTGGCAAGTGAATGACAGATGTGTCTGAACAATATTCAACTACACTTACGTCAAGACAGTAAATTTCATAAACTGGTGAAAATGAAATCCAGGAATCCATAATGGAAGTTAGGAGAGAAACTCACTTCTTTCCATTTTGATGCCGATCAGACCTGTCGAGAAGAATGGACCTCTAGGGTTTAATCAGCGATCCATGCGCAGCCCCTCCTGGTTTCAACTTTCTAAAAAGGAACGGACGTCTTTAATTAGAATTAGGACAAGTTATGGAAGATGTAAATACTGGCTTCACAAGTAAAGAAAAGCTTAAAATCCATTCTGCAACTGTGACAAAGTGTCTCAGACTATCCGACACATTGTCACGGAGTGCCCAAGAAGAAGATTTGGGGGATATATTCATGATATTTGCAGGATCATCCCAGAAGCTATGAACTGGATGAATGCACTTGACATTTCTTTTTAATTTATCAGTTTGTGAGTAAGTAAATATAGTAATATAGTATATCATTTCTTTTTAATTTATCAGTTTGTGAGTAAGTAAATATAGTAATATAGTATATAAGCTTATTGTAAAATGTAATTTACCACTGTGCCCTTATTTGCCGTACGAAATGTATAATTTATAATATTATGAACAATTTTCACTGAATTAAAAATTACTTTCAAAACTCAATTAATAATGTTAATTGTAAACACCAAACTACCATAGAGTAATCTAAATACTATTACGGACTTACTAGAATATCACGAAGTTACCTACTTTTACTACCAACTTTGTTAGTTAATAACTAAGAACCTAATATCACTATTTCCAAAATATTTGTGTTAAATTTTTCGTAAGGACGCCCTCGCTGGAATGAAAAAAATACAATAAGCATAATGTAATATTTTCGTAACAACAACATAAAAGTCTTAGCATCACGGACTTACCTAACTGTGCCCTACAAATAAATTGTAATATTAGAAACAAGGAAGGTGCATTTTTTTTACAACAAACACATTTACGGTTTTATAAACCATTTTTTTTTTCGAAACTTAATTTCCACGAATTCTCCTTGTAAAAGCAAAAAAATATTTTGTGTAATTTCTTATTTCCTAAGGCAACTGATAAACACGGATATTAACCTAGTCATCATGTCTAGTCTTTGGCATACTAATCACACACTGGAACGAACATTTAAATTCTAAAATTCTAACCGCAAACAGAACAAATATATCTGTTCACCTGAGAACAAAATAGGCACTAAATAAGAACGTAATAGTTATTTCCTTATTCTAACCATCCGTCTTCATTTGTATTGCTGCCTGTAAAGTTTCCGTAATAGCTGTGTAGGTGCTTAGACGTTTGCGTATAATTTGAAGTGCAGCGTATTTCTAGAAACATTTCCTTGGTAAATACGAACTATTCTGTGATTAATTATTTACAAAGATATTTTAAAAATAACTCTGTGTTTATAGTGAATGAATGTGATTTGGAAGACCTGTAGTTTAACAAATAAATTTCTCTTCGATCTTGCTTTGTTTCACTGCTTTCTGTGCATATTTGGAGATCTTCTTGGTCAAAGGTCACGTAATTTTCAGAGATAAAGCTTGTCATTCGGCTGGGCCAATCAGAATACGATGTCAAACTTTTGTCATGCGATGGTTGACAACAGAAAGTTATGAAGATCGAAATTATCCAATCACAGAAATATATATGAGTTAAATGATTTTAAAATATAACCTTCCAAACCATTTTTCACAAAACTCGGTCTTCCCTTGCTCTAAGGCAAGTATTAATACAATTGCAGCGAGGAAATATTTTTCTTTAAAATGTTTGTGATGTTTACAGCAAAAATTGTATCTTATGTTTGGACAACATAAACTTAGCACAGAAAATCGTAAAAGGAAGGATATGTTTATTACTAGTGACGCTTGATTTTCATAAAATGATGTTTTACATGTTACAATTTTCGGTTCCAATTTCCAGCCGGATAGACTCCACAGTCCTTGTCACTAACTTGTTTGTGCAATGTTTGCTGTTCCAGTGAGTGGCAATACACCATTCAGTAAGCGTTTTCAAGCTGGTTTTCTGTTCAGAGTCTTCAAGAAAGAATTTCCCACACAGTGACCCAAAAACGAAAGTATTTTGTACGAACCAGTGAAGTTTATGGGTTTGCTTATTATTAGAATTAACAGTAAGGCTAACTACCACTCGTTTTGAAAGACCTTATCTACAACATAAATCAGCGTCGGATTTAAGGGTGGATGGCTTCCGGGCTGAAGTTTCCCCCTCCCCCAATCGTGTTGAACATTATGTAGCCAAAGTATGTCCAGTCGCTTCAAGGAAACCTGAGTTTTGTTCTACGATGATCCAAGTACACTTAATATATCTTATCTTGTATGTAAAGTAACTCGGGGTAAGATGCCAGTCATACAGGTTTTTTACGTTTAGTTGATTGTAATTTGAACTGGTTTAAAATAAAACACTTATATCTCATTAATGACGTACACAAATATTGAACAAAAATAGTACACTATCATAATATTTTTTACACAATAAATTCAAACATTAGCCTATGACTTTAAAATTCCTTGGGTGTTACGTCTTCCCCCGAGTTACCTTATGTTATTATTAGTGTTCTGTAACAGTAAACAACCACACTTTTGAGATGGCTAGACGTTTTTACAATCCATAAAATCACACAAGGACCCCACCTCCATATGTTTCTAGATCCTCCACTGGCATAAATTACCAGGAGTGCGTTCAGTGCATTTTCCTCATTTTGCTTTACTTAGGGAAACTGCTGAGTATTTGTTATATTCCCTCTGATGCCAATAGGCACTTATGAAAATTCTCTCGCTGGAGTTGTGTAGGTTATCTCGTTCACGTAACGTGGTTTTGTAGATTACAAGGATTTGATGTGAACACCAGAAATGATATTCAATCATTTAATACAAGAAACCTACATGATTTCTGCACGATGAATATTGTGCTAATTGCGACGTCTGAAATGCGTTCTTTATGCGCTATTTTATTTATATTTAAATATAATATTAGTTCTGGTAGTTGATCGATAGGCCATCAGCTGAAATTTCGAACACAGGTAAATTTCACTCGGGTTAAATTCTGAATACTTAAACTTGAAATTTCGGCTGATCTACTCTACCCTAGTGAACTGTCATTAGCGCCGTGAATTACATCAGGTTTTATACCAAGAAGACTAAGTGACTGCCCGAGGTACCAAAATTCACGAATACTTCAAACTGCCCAGTGATACTTGTGCCTTAGCTTCTTTTAGGCCTTGGTTACCTAATTGACAATTTCGGCCCCACATTAATACATTTTAATTATTGTTTTTGAGGGAACCATTCTCGTGTTAATGTAACAAAGAAATACTAGATCAGTTTCTGCGTGTTTGCTAACCATTCTTAGATCATAATTGCAGTGACGTACTCAAATTACACAGCATGCACAATACACATTCATTGCACTTTATATTTTTGCAGCGTTTCCACGAACACGGACCCTGATGCTGAAATGGTTTACTAGTTATAAGAGAGACTGCTTTAAAAACTTTCAGTAAACTGAGTAACATAATTGTGCAAAGGCATGATAATAACAGGAGCTTCAAAATTGCAGAATACAGTTCACTTATTTCAATTATAAATTAAATTTGTATTCATAAAGTTGGGTTTGCAAAGGAGAAGTAACGACTAAAAATTATCAATGTTTTATGACCGTGTTATGACTTTATTGTTTTAATATTTTGTAAACATTGTTTTGACGAAATAGGAATATAAGGGGATGAGTTGAATACTGAAGGTAATAATAAATACTGAAAGTTGAGTTAGAAAACTTACATTTATTTCTTCAGTTACACAAGAATGGGCATGTCTCAAAAATTTATTTAAAACTTTATTATTATGTTTATATAACGAAAATTCGAAAGTAATTGTGTTTTTCTACTCGAATGTACAATTTTCAAAGTGTTAATTAACCACACAGAACCCACTGGATCCCATATTTTCCCTCTTCTATCTTCAGAAATACACAAATGTCCATCACTATTTTCTTCTTCATTACATTTGTGATTAATTCAGTAAGAAACTTTTGAGGAATTAGAACAAAATGAACCTACATCGCTTCTGATACATGAATGTGTTTTCCAGTTTTATTTATTTATTTATTTTTTTTTTTCGTATTTTTCCATCAATATCCTTTTTTACGTTTAAGGAGGCTTCTTTATTTCAGCATTCAACCTTCTCAAAAATCTTGTTTTTAATGGTGAGTCTGTGATGACTGCAAGTGTTCTTGTTCATCTATTAGTTTTTGATGCCTTCTCACTATTTATTAGATTCGAGGACAAAACCAACATTCACAGGAAGTTGTAACCCTTGTTAGAAGAAAGAGCTTGTGAACGGCGTTTCAAGGAGCTACTGGTTAAAAGATTGACTGAAGAACGTGGACAGTAGTCATATTTTCATTTATGTCCCTGACAAATTTAAAAAGTAAACAATCTAAATATTGTAAAACAATTGTTGATGGGACAAAGGAGCCAGAACTTTGGAATCGACTCACAACGATTTCACCCCTTTAAACTTTCACGTATGCTTGCCAAATAAGTTCAACATCAGGCTAATCATGTAGTCTAGTACTTTGCATCATTCTAAAATTGGTATCATCACTATATAGAACGTTTCTGTGCTCCACTGTAGTTTTATATAGCACCTGTAGCATGTCGGTGTTTTGCAGAGTCCGACAAAGAATGGCAATGCGAATTGATTGTGCCATATAAATATGGTGTTAACTTTTCTCTGGTGCGAAGAACGGCAGTCTAAAATTAGAAAGACGGGTTACTTAAGTTATGGCTTTGTTAAGCCAAACTATTCTGTGAAGGCTTTTTTTTTTTCAGTTTGAAGTATAGCGTGCCCTGATGAACCACTGTAGAGCATCCTTTATGTGCTTACGATTCGTAATTTTTTCTGAGGGCTGTATCGAAAAGAGTCATGGGTTTGCTTGAAGCAATTATGGACAACATATATGCATGTTGAGAGATTCAAGTTATGCAGAGGTGAAGTACCTACTTTACGTTTCTTTTCTGACCGTAAATCCGGAGGATATTGTTTTGGAGAACCCCATTTCGATTATTTTGAACACATGTTATTAAACAGTCTAAATTGTTCATGTATATAACTCTAATAAATTAGAATAACACTGATTTCTGCTTCGTTGAAACCATTTTAATTGACATACTCATTTAAGTTTCAGAATAAACAAACATGTTCATGTTTCCTTAGTAACCCATTAAATCAATTCTTGCCCGCCAATCCATAGCCCATTTGGATGGTCAGTGTGTTTGTAATGAAACATTTGGTAAGCCAGCCTTCTTACATCTAGGTGTGTTAGGCCACGACACATACACAGCTCATTTTTTCGATTCATTAGAAAAAAGAGGTTTACGTACAAGTGTTGTACATGCAGTCGACTCAGGGCGTCCTGTTGGCTTGGGTGCGAGTCCAATACGGTACTCCTCCATTCTCCAGAACTTTTGGTTTTTCAAGGTAACCCATCTTTCTGCGCATCCCGTCCTCTCCTCGCCGCGTTACTTTCGTAACTGAAGGCTTCATTTCCAGACTCAGATCTGCGGCATACCTGAAACAACACAACAAACAAGAAAAACACAATGATGTGCAGGATGTTAGGTGAAACTAAGCTCTATACAAAATCAAACCTACTGGGTGTCGTGCTGCTCTCTTATTATTCTGAAAACTAGCAAATTAACATCAGTTATGTTTATGGACAAGGAAATTCCGCGAATTCAACTACTTGCAGCAGGCATGCCGGAGCGAAATTTTAAATTGGGGGGAGTGGGACAAAAGACTAATTTAAGTTGCGAATATACATACAAAAAGCAATGATTCTCCCCCAGGAAATTTCGAATTTTAAGGTGCAAAATTATGCTATTTAGGTGTTTCCCAGATAAATGTAGATGGCATTATCTGGCAGTACTAAATATTATGTTACACATACACAAAAAGTGTGGTGCGGGGGGTGGGCAAAACACATACTTTGCCCGCATACACATGAGTCGGGGAGCAACCAACACTGTTGCCCTCGCGGCTCCGACTTGCTGGCTATATTCCACTGCTTTATATATTCTAGAGCCCTGGGCCCGTGTGATAAGCCAGTTTCATAACAGTACATGCAACACGAGTTAGGGGCCTTACTGTCTTACAGCTTTGCAACTGTGGCCAGGAATTTTACAGAGTGTGATCAATCGTGATCCGTTTCCACTTATATGCATATGTAGCTTGTCTGCAAATGAATTCGCGAAACTTTGTAACTTGCAATTTGCATTTTACACATTGTTTAAAAAATTGTGTAATTCATTAGTGCATATATAAACAGCTTTTATTATTACAGTTGTTAAATACAGCACTGAAATTCTAATACATGAGAAATTCAGCATATGAAACAATGATGAATCTTGTTTTCTAGAGCACTTAGACAATTGCAGCATTGTTTACAAATCAGAGTATATTTCTACATAACTGTTAAACTAACACATTGTAATAATATTTAAACTTGTTATTTATTATATTAGTAAAATAATAAAATATATATGTTAAAATAACTTACTCCAAATTCATTCTCTAAAATGTTTTCGAAACGTTGTATAAAACCGTAAAAAAACGTAACATCGATACTGCCCAAAAAACAGCTACAGATATTCCCTGTAGTTAATAAATAGTAAACGCTGTTACTGCTACATTAAAACACTAACTCCTGTACTACAAACCAGAAGAGTGTCATATAATCTGCGCATTTAATAATTCCCAATATTCCTTCAAATAATGTTGATTTATTTCCTTTCTTCCCGCCCTTGGAAATCTCTTGCTTGCGTACGAGGAACGGCCGGATGACAATATTTCTTCGAAAGTCTGATTTATTGGTTTTTCCCTAGACCGTATTGTCGTTAATAAATATATTAATAAAACATAGGCCATATAAACGTTTTAACCATGCTATACGTTTCACAAATACTACTTGGCAACTATCAGTCAATGTTATATTATAATACCTCATTTTCAAAAATGAAATATTTACACTTTCTACTTAAAACATAAAAAATAGTGTACTTATTGTATACTTGAAATAGAAATTTAGTGGACGACAACGGATGTTCGTGCGAGTGTGTTCTTATGTAAAAAGCTTAAAATTTGCAAATACGCACAGGCTTCAAGTAATTAATTTTTTTTGTTCTTTACATTTCACCTGTAAATTTTTAGTACTTTATTTTCAAATTATAGAATCATGTATTTTGATAACGCTTGCAGTGATAAATAATGCTGTAAAGAAAGTGTACATGCTCATGTGCTTAAAAAAAAAATGAAATGTTGTAGTTGAAAATTATCTCGCATAGCTTCCTGTGATGTTCGGATGACACCTTTAAATGTGTTTTCTTTGCCATGGAGCAGTTTGTACATATTAAACCAGCAAAGAGCCAAGTCACTTGTAATTTCTGATGATTCACTGATTTTCTTTTAATTTGTTTCCATTCTAAATCGAAATCAATGAATTATTTTCCTGTACTACAAAAGCGATTTTAACTATTGTTACAAGTTTAAGAAAATCTTAAATGTGGGCAATTCTCGTAAGTTCTTTTGGGATAGAGGTCTTATAATTAGAAATGAAAGAGTTAAATTAAGTACTGGATTTAATAGCTCACAAAGCTACGAAATTCACAAAACAGTAATCAACTATAACTTTCATAACACAATTAGTTATGAACACAATTAGTACTGTGCCACAGAAACGTTTATTTACTTTGACAATGAAAGCACAAGAATATTTACCATTAATCAATTAAAGACTACAAATCACAATAACAGTTCAGTCATATATCCAATCAACAATCTTCCAAATACTGACAATGTACAATCATAACAGTCCGAAGTGGTGATGGCTAACATTGCTCTGTGCAGCACCCAGAGAGCACCACTGTCTTCACTCTTGAGGTCTTCGGTTCGACTCTCGTCGCGCACCTGCTTCTTCACCTGTCGACCCGTAGCAGAAGCCCTCTTGTCGCACCCTGTACTGTTCCGAAGTTACGGGCCTGCAGCCTCGCAGTAGACTCCGACGTCACCAAGACGTCTTTCTGACATCACCAAGGTGTCATCACCAGCCTCTCTGCACAAGCTTAGCACCTCCTCCGAACAGGACCAATAGCGAACTCTCGAAGCACTCCTTCTCTAGAATCATCAGGTAGACAGTCTCCTCAAGTAGCCAGTTACTTCCCTCCTAGACACAACACCGTCAGTGTTGTTCTCCACAGCTCACCGCCTCTGTAGCACTCCAACACAACACCGCAAGTGTTGTTCGTCCTTCCTTCAGCCCGCTGGCGACACACAGCCTCGATGCCGCCGACCACCGCCGCTGTATTGCCATCCTCGAGACGCCACACTTCGTCAGCTCAGTCGTGCCGACACACCTTAGTGTTGTCTGTCCCTTCTGCAATGTGCTGATGTTACTCAGTCTCGACACCAACCAATGCCGCCGTGTTGCCATCCTCGTGATGCCACACCATGTCAGTTCCGCCGATGTTATATCAGCCTCGACACAGTCGTGATACCGCCCCAAAGGCGCTGGGTCCTCGTCATCTCTGCGCCACCGTCAGTGTCTCCTCTCGGCCCGTCACTTCTCACGACGCCCATCGCCGCCCTAGTGGCAACACCGCCACTAAGGGCTCTGCCTCTCACCACTCTTGGTTCTCACTTCATACTCGCTGACTACAAACTCATACTGATACTCTTTTGACTTCAGACTCTCCACAACTCACTAAGACTGACTAAACTCTTCAAGGCTGCACAATAATAGACTAGACTCATATTGCGCAGTTTCCATGCTTTTGTACGGCCCCTTTAATGACGTAAATCGCTAATGAAACATGATGACCTGAGGACTAAAAATAGACATTACCACCTCGTGCCTGTTGGTAGTCACGTATACACATTGGTGTCATCGGTGAACCCCAATGACGTCTCTCGGAAGCTGTGACATAGTTGCGAAAACCCATGACATCACTGGTCGACTCAGGCTGTCCGCCTAGCATGATGTAACATGCCTGCTGCCAAGCCAACACGCAACACTATGGTATGGAAACTTCAAGCCAAGTTTACACCGAACAATAACAGTATCAATGTCAATTACATAATGTTCGCTACTTGAAAAATGTTATCAACAAATTCTAAGATATGGTAAACTGTTTAATAGCAATGTTGATTTCAATTGTGTTATTATTAGCGAATGGATAAATTCGCGATTTCAATAACCAGCGTGTTAGAATCCACTGTACTATGCACACTGGAGCCCATCCATTCGTTCATTGTATGTTGTTCCAGTGACTAGCATTTAATGGACAAATAGTCAGGGCTTGTGTACAAATAAGACAATGGATTATAACATGCATGTCGTTGAACTCGCGAAATATTCCTTTCCCTACGTATTAACATTGCTGAAAACACCAATGTTACTAACAAAGTGGTAAGCATGATGAACGGAAGTAAATAGCAATGTTGACGACAAAATGCCTACAGCATTATTGATAAAATTACTAGAAACATTTGTTACCAACTTATTTTGATATGGATCGTCCTATAATGGGTCGGGTAAATAATGTTACCAACAGTGTTAGTGACAAAGTAATTAACGTGCTTCTAAAACTCATAACTTTTGTTGCTAGCAAATGTCTTCAACAAAATGTTGATAGCAAACGTTATTAACATTTTTTTAAATATTAAGAAAATTGATAAGAAGATGCTGGCAACAACGTTAGTAACACGATGCTGTCCAATTTCCAAGCATTTTTACAACAGTGTTAAAAACGTTGTTGAAAACACGTGTTGTTCGCGGTGTTATCGTTGGTGTAGACTAGACTTAAGGACGTGCAAGACTCCCGCGAACGGTTTTTACTATGGGACATTAAGCGTGACCATATAATTTTATTGGTGGAAAGTCTGCAACCAAGTTCAACGCAGGTCGCAATCTGAGTTTCACACACATCCGGTTAGTACTTTTTGAAGTAAGGAAGTCTGAAAAGGCCGTTTAAAGCCATGTTAGGGGGCTTAGAAACAGTGATTTTAATGAGCGTCGCGTCTTAATAATGAGGTTCCGACCTTGTCTGAAGTTTGTTTTCTTTTCGTACGTTGGCACAATGGGCACACGTGGAATTATTTTCGTAGAAAAAAACCTGTTTACGAGCACACTGCAACGCATTTGAAGCGTGGGATAGGCGGCCGTCTTAAGACCACGCTCTTTAATTTTGCAGTGGTTTCGAAAAAAAAATGTAATGTATATCAGAAATTTATTCTTACAGTTTTTACACTTATATCATCGTTTGTATCTGAATTTTTGTGTTGCTGTACACAAAATGGATTTATTTATTTTCGCCCGAAAACATCACATTTTTTTGTTTTCAAAATAAGTCAAAATGAAGAAAAAATGTTTTGCTAGCAAATTGTACAGTATTTTGAAACACGGTCTGGCAAAATTGTGTATTGTATGACAGTACACAGTCTCAAAGTTTTTAGAAGCTTTTGGTTTAAAAGTATTCGAGTTATTTGCAATTGTTTGAAATAAATGAAAGATCATGCTGCCTTAAGATGTCGAGCGAGCGACTGGAATATTCAATCATCGATAAACTCCAAACTACTCGTCATAATTCGATGGAATTTTTTGCCGAGTATATATTCTATAAGCGGACGTTTATTTACATGGCACTGGGCGTTAGTATGCTTTGCTTTCGAGTAAAAATTTTTTAATTGGTATTTATAAAAAATTATGTATTGAAACCACAAAACCCATAAAAATGGAAAACTGTAGTTTTTACAATATTTAGTACGATAATATTCAGGACTCTATAATAACCTAATTTCAAAACCCTCTGCCTGACGATGCCGTTGGTCAGCAGGTTTTCTCGGGGATCTCCCGTTTCCCCTGCCCTTTCGTTCAGGCGCTTCTACATACTTCCCTCATGTCACCCCTCACCCGCGCTGAAGGCCTCGATAGGCGGCCGCCTACCCCACGCTTCAAATGCGTTGCAGTGTGTACGTAAACATGTCTTTCCTACGAAAATATTCCACGTGCGACTATCGTGCCAACGTACGAAAAGAAAACAAACTTCAGACAAGGTCGGAACCTCATTATTAAGACGCAACGCTCATTAAAATCACTATTTCTAAGCCCCCTAACATGGCAAAAAACTGCCTTATCAGACTTCCGTACTTCAATATGTACTAACCGGATGTATGTGAAACTCAGATTGCAACCTGCGCTGAACATAGTTGCAGACTTTCCACCAATAAAAATAAATGGTCGCTGCTTAAGGTTGTTCAAGTGGGGAAAAATTACAATTTTATATTTGTTTGAAACAGTGTTAGTTTTATACACATTACTTGAAAGAACATATACTTCTAACGAAAAAAAATTAGCTCAGCTAGTTTTCCCGTAATGGTAGTTCAAAGTCAAAATTTCATATTTTTATTTCATACAAAACTTGAAAACCAGTTAACATAATGGAATGTAAAAAATCTTATCAAAACTACGTGTCATTTACTATTGCTTGTAGTATATAAAACACATTACAAAAATGTTTATGTTTAATAAAAAATTTCAAAATTTTAACATTTTTTGGTTACTTTTAGAAATTTATTTTAAACACAAAAATATTTTCATATTGGGTTTTTGTATGCTTCAAGCCGTAGTCCATGACATGTAGTTTTCATATCATTTTTTTCCATTTCATTATATTTACTGGTTTTCAAGTTTTGTATGAAGTAAAAATATGCAAATTTTGACTTTGAAGTGCCATTACGAGAAAACTGGCTGAGCTAATTTTTTATTCATTGTAGGTAAATGTACTCTTCAGTAATGTCTACAAAACTAACACTATTTCATACAAATATAAAATTATGATTTTTCCCCACTTGAACAACCTTAATGTCCCATAGTAAAAACCGTTCGGCGGGGAGCTTGCACGCTAGTTCAGCGCTTGGCTCGTTGAGGTGACGCGGCATTTGATGCGCGCTTCAAGGTCGACCTTACTGCTCCGTCGCTTTTGAGCCTCTCACGAGCGGGAAGGTGGCTCCCTTAAGGTTCTTATCTAGGTAGGCTGCGTTCATGTATGAGAGGCACAAAATCGATGGAGTGTTAAGAGTGACGTCGGTCGGCCTATATGTTGCATTATCGTCTCTACACGCGAACCCAGCAACTGGCGCGCAGTGATTTACCTTTATTCATTTTCCTGTCAGACTTTAGGCGGTGACCGTACTGATCTTTGAAATAACTATGCGATGGGAGCGCATGACTGGATTTATTTGCTTGGACATACTCCATTACGAAATAAATGACTGTCAAAAAAATAAGACAAGAAAACATCAATAAGCAGAGTATCTTGTCTAGGACTGCTCTTTTTTAATTTTTGGAAATTGACTCAAGAAGCCACAGTTATAGAAGAATGCTTTTAGCGTTGAATTATGTAGCCTACCACACCATTGATCCCTGTCAGATCGATTTTACGGTTTTTCTTATAAATCAGGGAATAGACACATTGTTTTACTTTTTTCACGCTGACAAGGCATAGTTAAATGTTTCTCTTAATTTTGTGGCCTCTGTAGTCGCTCCCGTAAATGAAGCAATTTTTCCTTTTCAGCTTTTTCCCCGTTGCAAAATAATGAATATTTTATGGTTCCAGCAATAACAGAAAATCGATTAAGTTTGTATCTATGCCCTGTCGTGACAAAAATTTTGATACATCGACTGGAACAGACGTTATCGAGAAGAAACATATAAATCCAAGGTGGTAGGGATCAATACCCCTTAAGTTATATCGCGGTACACAGAATGTCTAGAATCAACCGCTTAATAAGAACAACACGCGAAACCTGGGTTAAATCGCTGACGAAACTGTTAGTGAGAAACTGTTCTACGGCGACATTATACACGCACAATGTGGCAACACTGCACTGTATTTAGTCCCCTCCACGGTCGTAGAAGAACAGGTCTGGACACACGCCTATCCACCAATGTATTTTGCTTGACCCCCTTGTTGTTTGGCTGTAGTTCGCCAAGTTACCGAGAATGTCGTACTTTTTGGCGCTGTAATTCGGGCGGTCGGACTCGAACTCCGCCCAATTTTTTCCATTGCTAAATTTATAAAGAAAATAAAGGTTTCTGGAGCCTTTTTTTAAATTTGTGAGCCAAGAAAGTATTTCATAAATTGATAAAAAAATACGTTTTGATAAATTGTTTATCTTAGTTGAACGGAAGTGGGCGGAGTTTGAGCCGACCGCCCTAACAGCAGCGCCAAAAACCTATAGCATTATCGTGAACTTGGTGAACTACAGCCAAACAACAAGGGGGTCAAGTTTCCAGGCGAGTGTCCAGACCTGCTCTTCTACGACCGTGGTCCCCTCTTGCGTCGACAGATCAAATTTCGAGTAGTTCAAACATGATTCTACGTTTACTTGACGTAACTTTCATAAACCTGGACGTGTAGTGCAAGAGGAAACTATGTCCGTGCAGTGTTGCCACATCATGCACAAAAAATTAGTACTTTTTATTAGTGCTTGTAATGCGTCCAGCATGTAAGTTAATTTACACTATGCAGCGCTTTAAAGACGACTTCACACAGTATAAATTTGTTTTGTTTTGATAAGAACGTTTATGTTTCTAGTTTTCTTAAGGAAATGTTGTTTACTGGGACTCTCCCGAAAATAGTTTATTTTCCTCTCGCAGAAAAGCCAAGTGAGTATAGCAGAAGGATTACTTTGAATATTGTGTTTAGGTTAAGTCAGGAGGAAATGGAATGTATGACTATATACAACTACAGGCCAACCCCCCCCCCCCCCCCC
>PNEQ01079231.1:0-38836 GCA_003012365.1 Medauroidea extradentata
AATCAGCAGCCATAAATGTTGAATTAAAACCTGTCACAAGAATATCACTTATACTGCTTTATACCAGTATATTGTATTTTGCTAGTATTACATCTATTGTATGTCATTTTGTAAAATGTAAAAACTAGTATAATATTACAAGTAGTTCTCATAAGTGGAATACTTCATCTTTTTCATGCATTGCAAAACAATAAAGTACTGCCAAACGTTCAAACAGAATAACAATTGTAATGTATTATGCATAATATTGCATCCTACAGTTAAAATTGCTTTTCTGTTGTGTGCCTGAAAACGAACCGTAATAAAGTTTACGTATGGTCATATCATTAGTGTTTATATCGCCGCTTACGTGTGGTAATGGTAGAGAGTGTGTCAAGCAGACACACAATGTTTTTATTTGCAGCCAGTGAACTGTATCTTTAGTATCAACATTTCGCATTAAATTAATTAATTTATTTAAAGACACTAATTTTTTAAACTTATTATTAACTAATTTCAGTAAAGCGTATTAAACACTTCTTACTTATTAGTTACTCGAGCTTAAAGCTTATTTTAAATAAAATTTTACCTGAAAATTAAGGCAAGCTTCTCGTCTGGTGGAATAGTTTGTCTCATTGTTGTGTTGTTTCTTGTGATGTCACTCTTAATTTTCGATAGAAGCTCATCGAACGTATTTTTTGACATACGAAAATATAGGAAAAATTTTTCTTCGTCGTTTCGCAGGTTGTCGTATAGTGTATAGAAAATACCTTTTTTATATTCTTTCCTTCAACAAGGGATGGACTCAAAACGTCCTATCCTTCACTTTTCTTCTTTTCTTCTGTCTTTTCTCTAACAAGAGTAGCAACAATAAATCATATTCTCCTTCGGAATCCGTTTTTGAACTGAACTAGGTCAGCGTAATGTCGAGTAACCGCGCACACGTGCGTCTGTATGTTAGTCTCTTACGTCGTGTGTTTCTGTCAAGAAGTACCAGCCTGTGAGTTCTTCAACATTAGTTCTTTTATGGTAATTCCGGACTGGACTGAACTTGGACTGCATTTAACACGGAGTGAACCTAAAGCGAAAGTGAACTGAAAAGCGTTTAAAATAAAATTTTTGATCCAGATTGACATGTAAATATGGGCTGAATCTATATATAAAGACACATCTTTGCAAAACACTGGACTACAGAACAATTGACTGCCAAAAAAAGCAAGAGGCTAATATTTGCCTGATATTTTGTTTGAACCTATCCGTCGTGATATTTATTTTGATATATTTGTCATTTCCAATTATTTTTATAACATAAAACATTTGTTTTAACAAGTCCAAGACGATTCGAACCTCTTACATTACCAAAGAAACGATTCAATATGGCGACCGCTTCGTCGTTATTCAGTTCAGTCCGGTAGGTATTTAAAGTACACGTTTCAATGGACACAATTAGTGTGACATCACACGATGACGCTGGTTCCAAACAAACCCTTTGGGACTACGCCAAACAACGGTATAATCTTTTGCTCTTGTTCGTAAAAATCGAGTATTAGAGAAAGTGAGCGCATTTTATCGTTTTTAGAATTAATTTATATCAAAGAAGTTACGAACAAAGTTTAACAGATAATTTTGCAGCGTACTCGAAGTTATGTATGTGTAAATCGTGGCGAGGTTACTTAATCTAAAGGTAAACATGCATGTTGTTACCGTTTGAATAGTAGATTTTACTTGCAGTTCAATGAAGTGCGGTACAAAAACAATAAATTGAGTATCTGATAACTAATCGAAACCACATTTATATTATTCGTGGTCATTCTTTAAATAAATCCATCATTATGTTTTGTCATTTGTATTCTGTGTTACGATTTGGTCCAAAAGTTTTTTAGCGAATTAGGTGCCTTTCCCAGGCCATTTGCGAAAAAATCTGAAAACAATAATTAATATGGGAACTGGTCCAAAATCGTAGGCCAATATCTTATATTGGCTTGTAATGATTGACATAATTTGTCGTTACTAGTCAAGTTTAAAGTTACCTCACAAGGTGTGCAGAATACTAAGCACGAAAACGTCAGCACTACATAACAAGTGCAGAAAGATAGTAATTAAAGGTACAGAATGCTGCATTCGATATAGGATAAGAAAATGAGCAATTTTTACAGTTTTTACGGTAGGCCTAGTTTAATATGTTGCTTAACTCATTTACTAATGGGTGTTTTACAGTTACTACTTAATTTTAAGAAAATATGGCCTTAGGCAAGGCAATCAAGGTTGGAGAAATTGTGGGGTAGGGAACAAAAAATTTTGAGCAGGGGTACAGAAAATAGCAATGCAGGAAAATTGGCAATTATAGGGCATAGACAGTGAAAATTTTAGGGTTGGAGTACTGGAGTACTATAAATGTGAGGCAGTGACAGATAGAGGCACAGTAAACTGTAAGGTAGGGGAACAGTAAATTGTAGGGGCAGGACTATTAAATATGTGATGCAAGGACATTAGAAATAATCATGGAGCAGAAGTACAGAAAATTGTAGGGCAGGGATACAGAAAATCGTAAGGTAGCACAATTAAAAATGTGTAGCAGAGACAAAATAATTTAATAAATCCTCACAACTGCGCTGCCGCACTGTGGTGAGATCACATGTTCCCACCTCTAGAAAACCCTCTTCAAAACATCCCTGAACCTACTAACCCCATTCACCCTCACCAACTCCTATCCATTTGCATGGATGTATACTGGAGGATAGGAAATAAATTTAAAAAGTAAAGTCATCCTGCAAAACATTCCACTCCTTCGCTGACCTCACAAACGTAGACTGCCTACCCCGCTCTGTTCTCCTTCACACCCTCTCAATCTTCTGGCTGTTGCTTCCTCTCCCTCTATACCTTTCCCCCTTAGTTAGGTGACAATGTAACCCTTCCCATCCTCACCTCAAAGCAATAGCCTCATTCAGTACCCTTCCCAGCAAACCTAAAGCTCTTCTCCCCTTCGTAACCACCCTCTTTACCTGTTTTGTCCATCTAAGGTCACTTAGCAGCACAACCCCTAGATACTTATATTGTGTGGCTTCTTTATCTCTTGCCCATCCCATCTGTAAATGACTCAGCTATCATTCTCTTCCTAGTACACCTGACTAACTTAGTCTTACAAACATTGATCTTCATCTTGTTTTCCTCAGCCAGAAACACAACCTGTCAATGTCTGCCTGCAAGTTGACCCCACTTACCACCACTAAGTATAAAAGACAGTCATCTGCAAACAATATTATTTTGCCACTAATCTAAATAACCATACCATTCACCATAATGGTGAGCAGTACCGGACAGAGCAAACTTCCCTGTGTCATCCCTGATGTCACCTCATCTGCTGTCAATTACACCCCTCCTTTCACGCTCTGCCACCGTCCTTGAAGGAAGTCCCCAATCCATTTCCTTTCAATTTGTCTGTTTGTCTCACTATTCCAGTACTCCATTGTTTCAAACACTAACAAGTATAGAGCCTGCAGCATATCAGCTTTCTCTCTGTCATTTGTCGTAGTTTGTCCATTCATACTTGTCAATGTTGGGATCCCTTCCCCAACCCCCTTACCTTATTCAGACATTAAAAATAATCATGAGGTAGAGGTACCGTACAGAAACGTTTAGGGTATTGGCCTAAGCACAAAATTGTACAGTAGGGGCACAGGAAATGTGAGGAAGAAATATTTAAAATTATGGGACAGCGGTAAACAAAATTTTAGGTAGGTGCACTGGATATTTTAAGCAAGGATATTAAATATCATTGAGCAGATGTACAGTGGATAGGGGTACAGAAAACTCTAGGGTAGGGTACAGTTGGATATATGTACAGAAAGAAAATTGTAGGGTAGGACAACTAAAAAATGCAGGGGCAGGTCATGGCAGAGGTACATAAACTTTTAGGATAATCACAAAATATTGTAGGATAGTTGCATTTTAAAAAATGTGTGGGAGTGACACAAAAATCATGGAGCAGTGTTAGGTGCACTCAAAACTGTGGGGCAGGGGCATAAAAAATCATGGAGCAGTGAAGGATGAATTATACATTTTAGGGCAGAAGCACTATTTATAGGGCAGATGGACTAAATATTGTAGGGTAGTCTCTAAAATAGTAGGGCAGAGGGATTTGAAATTTTGGGCCAGAGGCACTGAAAATAGTGGTGCAGAGGCACTAAAATTTTAGGGCAAGAACACTAAAAATCGTCGGACATGGGGCAATACGCACAATAGGCCAGAAATTGATCATTATATTATCCATTTATTAGCACACATTTGAGCCCAGCTAGCAAATCCATAAGACTGAGACATTATATTAAATAAGTAAATAAATCACCCCTAATGTTCGTAAGCAGCAGCATTTGTATAGGCTTATATTTAATAGCCTCTGCCTAACTTCGCCTAATGTGAAAATAAATTAGTTTGAACATTCCCACAAATATGTGTGAATACAGTTTTAATATTATTTACACACGTTATAACGTCCTAAGTTGTTACAATCTCCGTCCTTTACAATAGTATTTTCTAAGGATGCATGCATGCTATACGAGTCGCAAGGCCCAGCACAAATGTATTTCCTCGTCACGTGTATTAAATTCTTTCGTCTCCGACGATATCAGTTTACGTGAGAAGTCCTGCCGCACTCGTGTCTGACATTATTTAGGCCTAAACGAAAGTATTTTTATTTTTTAACGTAATTACAAAAATACGTCGGGAGGCCAGATGGAGTTTTCAATGTTAAACTTTCAAAGCAAACATTTGTTTGGAACCAGTGCTCTCGTGTGACATCACAACTAATGGTATCCATTCTGATTCTACACACCAGTCCATCTCGCCAAATCACTCCACTCCTACTTTAATCCGGTAGGAACGTGTTTAAAGTAAAATTTGTATCTAGATTCTTCAGTTCACTCCTAGTTCAATCCGGATTGAGTTGTTACTCTAAACGCAGTAAATTTGCCTAAATATTTAATATGTATGTGTCAAGTTACTGTTTATTGTGCCCAAGGTTTACGTTAGATTAGACCGTACAGATATACATATATATATATATATATATATATATATATATATATGTGTGTGTGTGTGTGTGTGTGTGTGTGTGTTTGAGTGAGTGTGTGTGTGTTCACTTTTCGATTTTAAGGGCGCGGTCTACCGCAATTTTCATCATTATTTTATTTTTTATTTGTACTAGATAATTTTTTTCTTATTTTAATCTTAAAATGTGACTAAATTTGGCTCTTATGAAATTTTATTTATCTCTCATAGTTTTCGCATAATGGCTTGTTAAAGTCATATTTTGCATGTTTCCGTTTTAACGACTACACTAAAACCAACTGATGTACCAAACTCAAAAAAATCACAGTGGATAAATACATTTCAAGCTATAATGACATGTTGGTAAAATTAAAGAATAAAAATTATTTGCATTTAAAAAAAATATTGAATTTTGTAAATTTTCATTTTCAGTTTCAGCATTTTTTTTTAATTTCAAATAATTTTTATTCTTTAGTTTTATGAGCATGTCATTGTAGCCTGCAATGTCTTTATCCACCGTGATTTTATTGAGTTTGGTACATCAGTTGGTTTTAGTGTAGTCGTTAAAACGGAAACATGCAAAATATGACTTTAACAAGCTATTACGTGAAAACTATGAGAGATAAATAAATTTCATAAGAGCCAAATTTAGTCACTTTTTATGTCAAAAATAAGAAAGAAATATCTGGTACAAATAAAAAATAAAAAAATTGCGATGAAAATTGCGGTAGGCCGCGCCCTTAAAGATAAAATCTATCGTTGGTTAAGTTGTAATTTTATTTTAATTACGTGTTGGGTAGACAACAATAAATTTATTTTGGTGAGTGAGTATATAAAAGTGAATCTCCCGCAGCAAAATATTCGCAATGCACGGATGAGTTCATTATGCGGTTGCTAGATTGCTCTGGCTGGGCGTTCGCTTAGCGCTGTGATCGATACGCGGCGAAATCCGTAACCACTCCAAGAAGTACACATTTTGCTCGCTAGAATGCACAGTCATTCATCAATGCGAATGGTTACTGTTGCTGTGTTTACAAAGCACTACGGACACAGACGACTGGCTACGGACATGAAGCGAGGTGCGCGACGCGAATAAAATTACCTGTCAGCTAATCTGCGTCAAGGCTTCTATGACGTCAGCAGAAAAAAAACCGCGGATGTGATACGATTTCCAAATAGAAATAATTTTTTTTCGCGTCACGCAGAGGCGATCAAGCATTTTGTCTTTTCGCGGCGGCGGCGGCGGCGGTGGCGGAGGGGGGGGGGGCTATGCATAAGTATGTTTGCGATGCAAAATGGTGCTATTTAAGGAGATTCCATGCAAACAAAATCGAATTACATAAGTAAAAAACTTTGTATTTTTACAAATAAATTACGTCTTAAAAGGTGAATTGTGCTAATAATTAAAATAAAACTTTTAATCTTCTGATTCTACACGCCTTTATATTTACGTTGGCTTTTGAACACACAAGTAGGTTTAATTTTATGAGTCGCAAAACAAATTTCACTAAATTTTTCGAATTTTGAAAATGTTGTTTATGCACATTTAAAAAACCCATTAAAGGAAGACTACCACAACAATAATACACTTTTAAAGATTTTTTGTTAAAATTTTGTATTCAGGCGCACTACTATGATTGTCCATTTTGCTCACCTCAGTAAGGCTACTCATATTCATTTGTCTTTACTTTATTTTACAGAAGTATCTATAATATTTTCAACATTTATTTTTTTATGTTGGCCAAAGCTAGTCCATTTAGTCTAACCCGCCCCGTTTTTCAGTGGCGGATCTAGAAGTTGTAAAAGAGAGGAGGGCTCACATTCATAAACATGATTATATTTATATTTATGTAAAATTAAATTTCCATATTTTAGTGCAAATTTGAGGGTTATATTGATTAACAAACAACATATAATCAATAGCTCGATTTATTATAGTCTATTCATTTTCATTAAATATGAATTTCAACGTCCTAATGCAGGAATAAAACTGAATCAAAATTTACACTTTCTGGAAAATGCAATCTGATACATCTAAATACAATGGCGGATCTAGAAACAAAAAAAAAAATAGGGGGACGAGTGTCTTGCATTTATAAATTTGCATTCTTTAATATAATCTTTCTATATTTGTAGTAGCAATATTAATTATATAATTGATTTGTAAATGAAATATAGACAACAGCTCGATATAGTCTAACCAATTGCGTAACATACGCATTATTATTTTCAACACGCTAATGCAGCGAAATACTGCATAACAGTTTCCCTTTCTGGAAACAGTAAACATCTGAATTCCAAAATTTGTAAAAAAAATCATTTACGAATTAGCTTCGACTTCGGATTTACTTCTTTTAAAATTTTCACTGCACTTGTTGTTTTAATTTGGCGTACATGCTGTTGAATTATTATCCAGTGGTTTAAATAAATGTAACAAATTGTGATTCATTTTTGGAAAACCTAATTTTAACTACCAAGATATCATAATAAATGAGCCTACGTTAGCCAATGAAACTAAACCTGCAGGATGAAAAAAAAACAGCAAATATTAAAACTACAGTAAGGATATTACTTAGTCATTGTCTACCTATAATTTGCAGTTACAGCAAAATATAATCAAAGCATATAAAGTGAGCTATTGCATGGAACAAGTTGCTACTCAGCACGCAGATCTAATGACAAACTGAACGTCTAGTTCCCGCGAATAAAACTTGTCGATTAACGGTTGTCGAACACATGTACAAGTACAATCCACATTACGTGCCTAGCTGAGACTTACAGAATGACCAAATGACGATAAAAAAAAGGGTAAAACAAAGTGAATCACACAAATGTAAGAACAGGATCACCCGTGTTTGTTGTTAAAGAAAATGAAATAAAAAAGTTACGAAAAAACCACATCTGCGTTAGTGAGTGAGCGAAGAAGTTTTGGTCAGTGCTTGACATCGAGATCTTTGGAGCTGGTGAGGGGTGACATGAGGTGATTATGGAGCAGCGCCTGAATGAATGGGCGGGGAAACGGGAGATCCCGAGAAAACCCGCCGACTAGCGGCATCGTCCGGCACGATTTCCACATGCGAAAATCGAATTCGGATCGCCTGGGTGGGAGGCAGGAAGTCTGACCCCTCGGCCACCACGGGTCAACCTGTGTTAGTGTTCATTGAAGTTAAAGACCATGCGTTCTTGTTTCTGCTGTTTTTTTGTGATAGTTATTTTTTAAAGCATACACCAGAGCAGATATCAAAACTCTATTTGGCAGTTTCGTTTAAAATGGTTTTTGTCATGATGGCTATTTTTTTTTTTTTCAAAACAAGGAATTATACTGTTTCGACTAAAAAGTGAACCAGAATTTAGTTAAATACGTTATTAGTTAAAATCATGATATATACTGCCTTGAAAACATCAGCCGAAATGGAGAAGACAATTTGAGAGAAAACTGCCAAACAGATGTTAGATATCTGGCCTCGTTTAGGTGTAAAAAAATTAATATCACTAAAAACGTAGAAACAAAAGAGCGACGCGGCATTTTATGCGCGCTTCAAGGTCGACCTTACTGCTCCGTCGCTTTTGAGCATCTCACGCGCCCAAGACGATCAGGGTTCGATTCCCGTCGGGGTCGATCCCCGGATTTTTGTATGTGCGAATCGTGCCGGACGATGCCGTTGGTCGGCGGGTTTTGTCGGGGATTCCCCGTTTCACCCGCCCGTTCATTCCAACGTTGTTCCGTACTCACCTCTCTCTCTCTCTTTCTCTCTCTCTCTCTCTCTCTCTCTCTCTCTCTCTCTCTCCATTACGGGTGTACGTAGTCTCATCGGAGAAGAGTATTATTAGCACCAACTGACGATTGTTTTGAAAACAGTTACAAAATTTTAGACTTTGGGGATTGTCTCCTATGAGAAGATTTTGCACACGCTGTAGGTGAGATGTGTACAATTGTTCACGATGCAGTAATCGACGTAAACGTGTTTGTGAAACATTGCGCCGTGCAGAAATTTTCCGAGTGTTGGTGGTAGGGCTGCGCTGAACATCGTCAATAATGTACTCATGTTCATCCACGAGCCGGTCAAGTCCTCGTTCCGACCGCACATGAGTACTAGGAAGCGAACCATTGTCCCACAGTGTATTATAAACTCTGGAAAACTCTCTTCGGTCAGGTATTCTCCGCCTAGGAAAGCGTTGGCGGTACTCTTCTACGGCTGCAGTGGAACTACGTTGCAGAAGCCATAAACAATCTACATACTCTGCATTCGTGTAGATGTGTGGCAGTTTGAACTATCCGTTCACACCATCCGTATTTCCAAACAAATGTTGAAACAACTATTAAACTACAGCGTTCAAATTCACAGTCCACAAAATAATAAATAAAGTTGTTACTAACATTTTTCGATGGTAACCAATTACCAACTTGACATTAATTGAAATACAAAGAGGAAGGTGTGTTATTCATAACGTATTACAATCTCCTTGTCACTGAAACGAGAATATTAAAGCAAATAAAACAATAAGATAAATTCACCAGGTTATCAGTGTTTTTCATTCAAACGAGACTATCTCGAAAACCGTCACATATTGACCCCATGTTCATACAAACTGTTTTGATTACAATGACCAGTAAGTACTATCACATCCTAGAATATTGCCCTTTCCTCCAGACTCATCCTGTGCATAGACACACACACTCACATATAGCGCCTCCATATCAGATCATTAGTAGCACAACTCAAAATATATGGTTCTGTGATAATGGCATTTTTTAGTTTCAGTAAGAAAAAGTTGGGTATTAAATTTTTAACCGTAAACATAATACACCATTGATGTTACAATATATTAAAAAAAATTTTTTATTCTTTTCCAATAATGTTACATTATTTTCGTAATAAAAATGTAAGACATATATGTATTGTAATTAAAATGAACTACATAAAAATATAGTAACCCTGTATCGCTAACTGTGTTGGTATTTCCATAAGAAAGACCACTGAAAGATACATAACAATAGAGGCCTAACTCGAACTGACCAGTTTGTGCATTGTGCCATTATTGATTTGGAGGAGCGACATAACATACACACATACAGTAAACTACAAGTTTAGACTGCAGCTAAAGAGTGCCAGGGACTGTCAACTACGGTATTGCGAGCTGTTTAATGTAATGCATGGTACACGTTGTTTGCAGTGAATGTCCACCGTCGCCTGTGGGCAGAGAACAACTTAACACACATGTAACGCAGTTGTGCCTATGCTCAAGGCTTGTATCACTGCGCCGAATGTTTAAGGATGTTCCAGTGCGATAAAATCATAATTTTATATTTTTATGACATATTACTAGTTTTGTAGACGATACTTGTGAGTACATTTTACTCATACGAAACAATTTTAGCTCTCATAGTTTTCTCATAACGGGCCGTCAAAGACAAAATTTGCTTGCTACGTTGCCATGCAATTAGTGAAAACCAAGTGACCTACTTATACAAAATAATTGTCTGTGAACTTACATCCCATGAGCTATGCAATAAAACAGTACAAAACCCACAACGTAATATTTAGAATAAAAAAATCGCAAAAGTACAAAAAAAGTTGCCAATTCAGCAATTTTTTTAAAATACATAAACAGTTGGCGGGATTTTTTCAAATGTTTTCATTACGTAGCCAATAATATGCTATTTTACGTACGTAAGTCAATTGGTTTTCACTATTTGCATTGTAGCAGAACATGTAAATTTTGACTTTGACGCACCGTTATGAGAAAACTACGCCAGCTAAAATTGTTTCGTAAGAGGAAACCATACTCACAAGTATCGTCTACAAAACTAACACTATTTCATATAAATATAAAATTATGACTTTATTGCCTTTGAACACATTTAATTGTGTTTTGAACGAAAACAATAGGTTCTAGAGAGTTGCAACAATAAACCTTCATGAAATGTTTTTCCTGACGCTGCAAAAGTTGTATACAATTAGCGGGGGGCCCCGTCGCTGTTATTTTAATAAGGGCGGGAGGTATTTGGTTTGTAAAAGTGCAGCGACATAAAGCAATGCTCAGTATATCATCCTTTCAAGTTATTTATTTTCCCATATTTTGAGTTAAATATATTTTAAAATTATATTTTAAATTACTTGTTTCTTCTTTAATAGTAAGTTTAGACAAAGTGTTCTTTATAGTTTCTGCTCTTTTTTTTTTACAAGGAATTCCCTGTAGAAGTTTGCTGGTGAGTTTCTGAAACACTATTAGCGTTGATCTTCTTGTTCTTATCTTCCCAAAACTTCCTCATTCTTTCGCCATGTGACTGCCTTCTTTCTTGAGTCCATACGTCTTTCAGTTTTATGTTCCTTGTGACAAGATTCTTGGGGAAGGACTTATATGCGTTGATTTTCCGTCTATATGAAGTCCGCGTGGTTGCCAGTGGTTGAGTATTGATTTCTATGAGGTCCTTAAGGGTTAAAAAACATAAGCACAGAACATATAACATAAATGTAGAAACTGTGCACGAGAAGACGTCTTGTATAAAATTAGTTCATAATATAATTCTTACTGTAATATTTAACCAATGACATTTTTTCGATGAATCTGAAACATTCGCTGCTGTGTGGAATACAACTGAAGGCTATTTAAACATATTTGAAGCGGAAGCGTATTTGGAGAAAATACGACATACAGAAACAACGTTCCAGTAAAGTGAACAGTGTAAAACATTATTTACAATGTAGAAACATAGATTTTGACGTGACAATGTTTTATTATATCTTTATTTTATTCTTGTGCATGGCGGAAATTCAGTACATCCTGTGTTATGACTGTTGGTTGCCCAATACATCCACAAGAAATGAAATATTACCATTTCCTTTGTCAGTATCTCTATGCCACGACAAGTTTTGCGCAGTTGTGGATCAGCAGGTAAGAAAACATACAAGTTAGTCCGTGTGCGAACGACATATGTATTACTCTAACTGTTATGTTTTCATTTAAGAACCCACTTTTAGAGTTTCTGTTGTAAGCATCCGATGCCATTGATGATGTAGAAGATATTCTTCTTCATTCGAAAGCCGTCCATTAGTGTTGAACATCCGTACAATTGAGAGGAATCGTTCAGTCAGTGATAACAGTTCTTTCATACTTTTCCGCATTTAGATAGCATCTTGGATCTATGATCCAAATATTTTCCCTAGTGTCTGCATCACTCGGGTTCAGAAATCTGCGGCGGTTTTTTTGTGTTCAGAATATTTACGTTCACCTATAATTACAATTGTGTACGATAACTGTCTCTGAAACAAATTATTATAGCCAATTAAATTGTAATTATCACGATATTTCAGAAAATAAGTTACCTAGAAGATACGCGACACTGATAGGTCAGATAATCCCCTCAGAAATTCACGTACGATGCAGTATTGGCGTATTGAAAATTGTAATTTCACCTGGCTATTCCCATAAATATGCATACGTATGATATAACATTGAAACCATTACACAGAAATTAAAAAAAAAAACTTTATAATGTTAAGAAAAAAATTCAAATGTAATATACACACTTTTTGCCACGTTAAAGGCTTCATTTGATGAGTTGTTGCAGGAAATATGTCCAGTAACAGGTTGAATTACGGTCGGTTTTTTACTGTTGTACGGGATCAAACACGAGTTGAAAGGATTGTTGTAAATAATACATACAGAGCACAGCATTAAAATCGGAATGTTTGCTATCACAGCCACAGCCTTAACATGACAATATGCTTGCCTACTTCATTAAAATAACATTTTTACACTCAGGAATTGGGGGAGGGAGGTATCTCCATTACTTTTAAAATTGTCGTCATGTGGGACAATTATTTTTATATATCTTCGCGTTCATAGTTTGGGACGAAAGTTGCCTTTCTCAAGTAGTTGCATAACCTCGTATGGTTTTCGCGGAGTAAATATCATAAATTGGTTTCCTTATCTTTCCAGACGAAACTTTTGTTGCTGAGGCCTCCACCTAGCTTGACGTATATTGTATGGTCAAGTCATAGAGGTAAGGTGCTATAAGGGCGGTCCAGACGTTCAAATCATGTACATAATCGCCCCTTCACTGAAAGAAAAGTATTGTTGTAGGTACCATACTTCTGTTAAAATAGGGACAACACTCCAGTTTTGTTGTCGTTACTATCTACATTGTTCCTAGAACAAACTGTCCTGTGTAAGTGACAATATGTTCTGCAAAAGAAAGATGCTCTTTTCTGCATCTACAGAACATATAGTTACATGTACAAAACAGATTGTAATAGAACAATCGAGATAGTACTCACAACCAAACTGGAGTGTTGTCCCAATTTTAACAGAAGTATGGTACCTACAACAATAATTTTCTTTAAGTGTCCACGCAAAGCACTGGAATGGCTTCCAGGTATTTTGCCTCTATTAGAATTTCAGCACAAACATTTAATACTGCATATCTAATATCTGCTATGACATTACACATAAGCCATAATCTGGGGAAAGATAGAGTATAATGTTAAATAATGATATGTTTTAAAGTCTATACCTAAAATATTGCACCATAGAGATATTGGAAGAAACAGTAACTAAATTCACTAAATTGATGGTTTTGCTAAATGTAATCATAGAGTCATGCCGCTCCTAAACGCTGGTTCCTCGTGTAGTAGCTATTAAAGCTCTGATCAGATACATTTTATAGTTAATATTTGGGGAACAAAGTTTACTTTTTAGCTATCATCACTTAAGATTTAGTGATCGGATGCATTATCTTTACGTTTGATGCACGTGAACGGGGAAGGCGATGAGTCGAACACAACACGTCCGTCTAACATCTCAACGCCTCTAGGCGCGAAGGACTAAACTAGAGTGCAATGTTTTCGTAGAAACAATTTTTCAATGGGACTTCAAGCGATGACCCTATTGTTCTATTTGTGGAAATTTTTTGGTAATGTCCAACGCACGATTCTATGACTTAGTTCTGCGATTATAATCGATATTTTCTCAGCTACAGCAACGTGAAAAGGCCATTTTTAGCAAATTTTAAGGAACCTGGGAAATCATGTTTTAAGAAGCGGACGGCATTTTTTTTAATCATAGGGACACAGTTTGAAGTGTCTTCTTTTCGTAGACAAATGCATTGGAAACAGTTTTAATAGTTACACAAGAAAAAATACTTTCTGTACCACGCTACAACACGGTTCACTAACTCCTAAGACCGTTCAAGTGTGAGAGTTCATAACGTTGTATACGTTAGAGATAGCATTTGTTTTGTAGACGTAAGTTGTGACTATATTATCCTCTTACGGATTTCTTTTTAGCATTGGTAGTATTCCTATAACGGGATATCAGAGTCAAAGTATACATGTTTCAGCAGACTACACCCAACGTGACTTATTGAAACGAAATAATTCATTCCGAAATTAGATATCACTAGCAAAGAGTTAAAAGTTATGTAAACGAACACTTATTTTTGTATTTAAAAATCTGAAAAAAGGATTTTATACAAAAAATTAGCGGAAGCTCTGGTATACTAGAAAAATTATCTCGAGCAAGTATTTTGTTTTCCGCAAATAGTGACACTCCTCCTGATTACGATATCAAGTTTATTGTTTTATGCGATATGTCGTTCGTTGTGGTGTATGCCAGAAGAAACAAGTGCACATCTCCCTCTACGAAGCGAAGAGCTGCTATAGTGAGGAAAAGAGCTGACAGAAGAACGACCCTCCGCTTTACGGCCCTCGGATGACTGGGTCAGTTATCCAAGCGTGGCTCATTATATACGTACTCGACGAGCTCTGTCAATATTTAGGATTATTGGTGAGATATATATTTGTCACGTAAAACTATTACACATGATTTTGCTAATGTAACGATTTTAATGAGCATTTGGACGACATTAAGGATACAGAGTGGGTAAACTCTATCTTGTTGAGTTGGCTTGCTCAGCTGGGGAAATCAATAAGGGAACAAGGGAAGTGTATTCCCAAATAACCTGGCATGAGAGGTTAGGACACCCTGGTTTGGAGGGCATGAGAAAGTTAGAAACTGTGACAGGCATGAAAGGCATGGAAGGGATAAAATAATGCAAAACCTGTCTTGAGAGTAAGTTGTCTAGGCAACCTTAAGTATGTCTGTCCGAAAGGGAAATATTGTTTACAAATAATTTGCAGTGATTTGTGTGGTCCCATTAAACCTTCTACTTGTGAGGGTTATGATTATTTTCAGACCATAACAGATACATATTCAGGATTTTGTATGGTGTTTCTATTAAAGACTAAAGACGAAGCCAGTGTTAATTTGAAACATTATGTCAAAACAACAGAAAGACAATTTTCAGTATAAAATTATAAGGTGTTACGGATACGGTGTGACAATGGGGGTGAGTTTTGTTCCTCAAGTTTCAGAAGGTGGTGTTATAAGAAGGGGATTCAATTGGAGTACACTTCTGCTTATACGCCTCAGTTAAATGGTTTAAGTGAGAGAATGAATCGAACCTTGTTAGACAAATCCCGGTGTTTAATAGGGGATCTGCCAAAATATCTGTGGGGGAGGCTGTGAGGACAGAAGCATATTCATGCAAAAGGATCCCTAGGTATGATGGTCATATACCTTCAGAGACCTGGTATGGGCAGAAGGTAGATTATAATAAAATAAGGTTGTTTGGAAGTAGAGCTTTTATTAAAGACAACCGCCCATCGCTAGGAAAACTTGATAAAAGAAGTAGGGAGGTATACGTGGTGCGGTATGCATCAAATGCGTACAGATTTTTTAATCCAAACACAAGAAAAATCATTCTGTCATGGGATGTAAAGTTTTTGGAGGATTATTCTCAGGTAGTAGACATTGAGAGTGTTAAGAATGAGGTAATAGAAGTAGATTTGGAGGAAAAGTTAGAAGAACCTAGTAGTTATCAAAATAACAGTAATTCAAGTGAATCAAATGAAAAAGAAAAGGAAGAGGTTAGACGATAAAAAAGAAATAGGGTACCTCCAGTCTGGCAGAAAGATTACATAACCTCTAATGACTTTGTTACACAGATAGTTTTAGGTGCAGTAGGTATACTTGACTCTAATATCCCTGTGAGAGTGTCAGATATACCAAATAGTCCAGACAGGTTGTTGTGGGAAAATGCTATGCAAGAAGAGTTACATGCACTTAATATAAATAATACATGGGAACTAGTCGAAGAACCTAAGGATGAAAAAGTAATAGACTCTAAATGGATATTTACAGAAAAAGAAGTACAAGGAAATAATGTCAAAAAGGCAAGATTGGTTGCTAGGGGTTGTTTTCAGGACTTAAACACTGAGGAAAATATGTTCCCTCCTGTGGCTCGAATGCCAACTATTCGGATTCTTTTGTCTTTGGCTGTAAAATTGGATTGGATTATAGAGCAGTTAGATGTAAAAAGTGCTTTTTTGTATGGGGAATTGAAGAATCCTGTTTTCATGAATATACCAGAGGGTGTTAAAGTGTCTAATAATAAAAACCTTGTTTGTAAATTAAAATGGGCCTTGTATGGACTTAAACAATCACCCAGGTGTTGGTATGAGACTTTGAGTAATGAATTGTCTAGAATGGGATGTAGGAAATCTGAATCTGATCCTTGTTTATTTATGCAAATGGATTTATATATTGTAGTGTATGTAGATGACCTATTGCTATTTTCAGATGATAAAGAATAAATAGGTGACATAAAAAAGCATTTAAAAGAAAAGTTTGACATGAAAGAAATGAACGAGGGAAAGAGGGACTTCAATTTCCTAGGACTATAAATAAGCTGTAATGATACATGTATGTACATTAGTCAGACCAAGTTGATAAAGAAGGTATTGGATAGGTTCAATATGACAAATGGTCGATATTCAGACTTACCAATGGAATTGAAACTTGATCTTCAACCATCAGAAACATGTGATAGTGATGTGCCATATAGAGAACTAATATGGTGTTTAATGTATATCATGTTAGGGTCTCGACCAGAATTAAGCTATCCCATTGGGTATTTTAGTAGATTCCAGAACTGTTATGGAAAAGAGCATTATAAGTATTTACTACGTATATTAAGGTATTTAAATAAAACAAAAGAGTATTGTCTGTGTTACACTAAAAATTATGGCAACATTGTAGAGTCATATGTGGATGCTGATTATGCAAATGATAGGAAAGATAGAAAAAGTGTATCAGGATACTTTATTAGGGTATATGGAAATAATGTAATTTGGAAAAGTAAAAAGCAGAACTGTGTCAGTTTATCGAGCACAGAGGCAGAATATGTAGCGTTGGCCACTGCAGCCACTGAGTGTGTGTTTGTGAAAAAGATTCTGTGTGAACTACTTGCTATCAATAATATAGGGATAGTTATATATGAAGACAATCAATCGTGTATTAAAATGTCATGTACATTAGAAACAAAACGTTCAAAGCATATTCATGTGAAGTATCATACATTAGGGATCTTGTACAAGACAAGGTAGTTACACTAGTATATGTAAATACTATTAACCAAATTAGTGATTGTTTAACCAAACAGGTTCCTTATTGTAAATTCAAGACGTATGTTTTTGGATTTGGACTGTCGAAATTGGGGGAAGGTGTTGTAAGGCAATTTCGACCTATACAAAGGGAAATTGTAGGTGTCAACAGAGAAGTTATGTTATGTGAAGTTGGCACTACTGTTGAACAATGTAATCATTGGAGTGATTAATAAATCGGTCTCAGTCTGCTGTTAAATAACGAGTGTTTTGCAATGACCTTGTCCAAACATAACATATTCCACGTATAAAAAGCAGTAACTGCAATGATACTGCTTTCTTAATTTGTAACGTGATAGTTGTATTCTAGGCAATTCTATAAACAATGCAGTAACTTTGAGTCCATTTATATGTATTTATTCAATAGTGGGAACATAAATTGTTAAAAAAAACATTTGTTTTAAATTGTTTTTATTTGTTTTAAGTAAATAAGGGTAATATATATTAAAAAAAACGGATTTTAAGAACGTGTTTGCACTATAAGAACATATTTGCAAACCTATTGGGAAGTGAATAATTGGTGGGATTAAGACTCATATTTAACTTCTTTTTTCTCAATTGTGTTGTTGCTGTAGTTACTGTTCTCTTCCTAAGCAGGGCAGTACTGCCAATAGTACGGGTGTAAAACCACCGTGAAGGTTGTGTCGATGAACGTGTAAAGTGACGAATGACGATAAATCAACATCTACTACAAACTGAACACTGACCTTCCAGATTCAGTTTAGATATGCATGACATGTATGCTGCAGGGTACAAAGTGTGAGCACTAACCGATCCCATCCGTTGTGCACATGTTGCCTCCATTATTAGGAACCGAGTGAGCTAGCGCAACGGCAACACGTTGCACTCGCATTCAGAAGGTCCCGGGTTCGATCCCTGGCTCCGGATATCCTGATTTTGGTTTTCTATGGTTTCCCGAAACACTTCAGGGTTCCTTAACAAAAGTCCAGGCCGACTCCTCTCTCAGCTCCTGTAATTGCACCAAGTTGTATGTCACCGTCTCTAATGAACTCGGTGTCGACGATACGTAAAGCCCACATGCCTTGCTTTACTTTTATCAGGCATATATTTATCTACCTGTACATCTGCAGCGACACATCTTAGTGAACAGGTAAGTGGGCTTTATGTCTCGTAGACAGCGATGTCATTAGAGATTGTGAAACAGAACTTTGTACAATGACCGGAGCTGGGAGAGGATTCGGCCATGGCATTTGTTAAGGAACCATCCCAACATTCACCTGGAGTTATTTTGGGATACCATGTCGTAATGAATAAAGAAACGGAATGACATAAGGAACAAAGAAAGGTTTTCGTGTTCGAACACGCCGAGACACTGCGATGAAAGTACTTGAAGCTGGAGCAACATTGTGACAAAGCTGACATGTAAGCGACACAGGTAGCTCCTGCACAGCGACATGATTCCTGGAACCACTACCCACTAGCAGGCACAATCAAGCATACGTTTCATCATGCATCTGTATTGAAGTAAAGCGGAAGGTCAATGATCTATTCATAGTATATGTTGATTTATCGCCACTGCACATGTTCAACAGAACCTTCTCAGTACTTGTATACCCTTAAGATTGACAGTAGAGGGGTGGTTGCAGAGCTCATTGTTTTTTAATTAAGCATGGCTACCTGCACAGTTTAAAAAATTCGTACTTTTACAAGATTCAAGAAAAAGCTTGTAAACTAATGTCAAAACATTTATCAGTCTACGCACTACAGCAAGAATGTTGCAGGTCATTAAAGTTGTCTAAATTTTCCAAATACCTGTGGGTACTAGAGAGATACATTTTTATAAGCAGATTGTTCGATGTGAAACGAAATAACATTCGAAGGCCTGTCACATTTTACAAAATATTTTGTACTTATTAAAAAAATTCTTGAAAACTGGTTGCCAAACATTTTTGTCTCTCTTAAAATAACCATTGTTGTAAAATTTACAAGAACTTAGTTATAAATATACCAACATTATTTGTAAGTATACAAACATGTTTGCACATTCACATAAATTTTTGTATATTTCTCAGTATTAACTGTCAAGTTTAAACATGTTTGTAAATGTACAAAAAAATTTAATTGGGTACTAGTTTCTGAAGAATTTTTTTGTAAAAGACAAACAATTTTAATGTTTGTACCATCGAGCTCTCTGCAATTTACACTCCATCCTGTATATTTGTTTATCTAACAGTTGTGGGTGGAACATTGATAAATGTTGGAGCCGAAGTACATTATATTTTTGAACTAATTAACAACTGAATTACAGGAACAACGTTGTTACTAACAGTTTTGATAAAAATAAGTAAAACGTTAGAATCCATTGCATTTATGGCATTACTCTTAAATGCTTGTATTAACATTTGAAATTATTGTACACATGAAAATTAAATGATATGAAGTACAACATTGCTACTAGAAGCAATGTATTTGATCTACTATAACGGTTGCATTTTGTTGCTTAAAACGTTGTTCGTTTGAACTATTAAAATATTAACAATTTAAGCTTATAGTACAAAGAGAGCTTGGTAACTTACACGCAGTCACCATGAAGATTATCACAATGATGAAGACGTTGGTTAATGCGGTCATCTTAGAAGATTGTTTGATGGTTCGTGGTGAGTGGATACGTGTAGCGAGCAGGTGAATTCTTATATACGGAAAGTCTTTATCGCTAGTTAACCGTTTTTGTTCTTAACGTGGAAGGTGTGAACAGTCGCTGAGTGCAAAACGTTATATCTCACATGTAAACTACCGACGCGAATTGATGTCTGCAGGGAGTTTTTCGAAAAAAAAAGTGCCGATATATTCCTGCACCTTTACAAGTATTATGTTAACTACACTTTTCAACGGTAATACTTTTACAATATGTACAGTTTTTAACTTATATATAGAGACTGGACAAATTCGCGGGTTCACTGACATGTAGAATAGCCTTCAAGAATATCTGTGTATTCAAGCAAACGTCAGCTGTTCACTGGCTGCTCTCTGACATAGTGATACCACATTATTGTGTTTGCATTTAGTTGAGTCTTTATTATTGGCTGAGCGGTCTCCAGGAGGTGTCAAATAATTCAAAGACAAATGTAGAAAGTGACAGAAACATAGAAATGTGTGAAATTCCTTGTGTCTAATAGAAAACGCGAATTTTTCAGATCCCTACTCATATATTGTGGTGATTATTATTATTTACCGTAAAATCTTCTTCATTTAATTTTCGCCTGCCATGACAAATACAGTTCAAGAGTATTATGTATATATATATATATATATATATATATATATATATATATATATATATATATATATATATATGAGTTAACCTTGCTTGCCAAATAAATAATATTTTGTTGTTTTTTGTTATCCTCAAACGACTTTTCTACTCCATGAAACCTAGTAATGATGGAGTGTTCATGTTTTTCCTCTTTATTTTGACCACTAGATTCACGCCATATTACTACTACCGGTTCTGTAAAAAATTTACACTTTTATAGGCACTTTACCGTAGATATGATTTATGTATCTTTCCTGGTAGCCGAAAATTCGAAAATGTTCAGAAAATGAATGTTTGGCGCTATGCTAGGGATGTGCAAATATAGCATTTAAGGAATTTCAGGCACGCTTACCGTTGAGATTCGTCAGATTGTATTTACAATTTTTCTTATAAATGTAGGAATACAGAGATATTTTCACGTTTTTCTTAGCGACGTGGCGCAGTTTAGTGCTAAGTTCCATTTTTGGAATACAAACAGCGTGGTGTATGTTACTGGGGAGAAGAATTCGCAAATCTTAAATGCGGTTAAGATGATTCAAATATGTTGGAAACTGTATTGCCGAAAATTCTTATGTTACGACAAACAATTTTGATATTAAGAAGTAACTGATTGTAGATATAAAAAATTGTTCGTAATCACACAAATATGACTTTTAATTAAACATAAATATCATAGTTTTTGTAAATTCTCTGAGCATGCCTTAAAAATTTTGCAGTATTTTTGTTGTTGTATTAAACGTTATATTTGGAAATTGCTATGTATAGAAATTATCTGTAAAAGTTCAAAATATGTGTGATGTGTATGTAGGTGCACTGAGGAAATGGCGGCGTTGTAATTAAATGAGCCGAAACACCGATGATATAACACGATTTTTTGAAACCCGCTTAGGACGAGATGTACATAAGCACTTTTTAATCCGCGGTCAGTCCTCATCTCACCCCTCCGGAATTCTAATAAACACGCCATTGTCGAGCTCTAGGAAGAAAGGTGTGAACGTTAATAATTATCGCGGCATTGTGGAGACGTAGGTCGAGCCGAGGCTTAATGACCGAGAAGTCAATAACGGTGGCGCACAATGGGGCCGGAGCCGATAACGCGGCATTTCGCGCGGAACAATGGACTCGTAACAGGGAGCGCTTATAAACGCGACAGCTGCGCCTCGCTCTACCGCTGCCGAACGAGTTGCATTGTGTCCGTGTTTTTACGCGCGCTTATAAAGTTAGCCTTGATTGCAATCACCGACAGGAGAAACAATGCCGCGGTAACGGAGTTCGCGACATCGGAAACCAACTTACCGCATGTAATGTGAGCTGTAACTTGGACAGAACGTCTACAATCATCACCTAACACCCCATATTCACAAAGAGACGATAGTGCTACGCGTTTACGACTTAACCTCCCCTAATTGGTGCGTTAGGGCTGTTTGGTTTGCTTTCTGACAAATCTGTCAACCGGAGCGCAGAGCAGCAGGGCCACAGAATATTTAGGGATACAGAATTGATATAGCCAGTGATAATCAGTCACACACATCAGCAAAATGGCTTACCTGGCTAGCAACATGGCGAAAACACCTACTGCCAATTAGCGTGAGGCAGCTGCTATGATAATCGGAAGCTAGACCAATAGGAAACCTGCAGTAACATGTAGGAACCCAACAAACACGGGGCTGGCATCAACTGTCTCGCGCAGCCGATAAGTGGCGAAGTCCACCAATACCAGACGAGAGATTTTTTGTCAGCACTTAACATCGAGGTGTTTAGCGCTGGTGAGGGGTGATATGATGTGAGTATGGAGCAGTGCTGGAATGAAAGGGCGGGAGAAACGGGAGATCCCCAAGAAAACCCGCCGACCAGCGGCATCGTCCGGCACGGTTCCCAGCATTTGCGACACCAAGTGTCCTATATCATTTTACTGGTCTTAGCATCCCCTACAGCGCGACAGAGGGTTTTAAACGCCAAAAATTAACACTCTGTATAGAGCCTATTACCAATTGTTAGAGGCGGCAAAATCATGTTTCTAATAAGCGCGCTGCATTTTTAACATTATAAAGGCGTAGTTATAATTGCGTGTCTCTTTTGATACTAACAAATTGGGAACTAGTTGAACAGTTTCGCGTAAACATAACACAGGGTTAAAAGCTACAACACTGCTCATACTAACGCCAGGTTCATACCTGTCTCTGCACCATACAGTGAGAGGTTTGGCACTGAAAGATTCAGGTGGCGAGTTGAGAACTGAAATATCCGGCACATCAGTTCAATGTATTGTGCGTAGAGGTGAGAATCTTTCTAAAGCACGTGCCTGGTTTGCTATTACCGCTACAAGCCCTCGATACTATGTACAAGGAAGTAGAATGTATTCAGGCATTAACCCTACAACTGTTCTACAGCAAAATTTTCATTATTTTATATTCGTACCGAATAGGCGACATTCAGTAACCTGGGCATTTTTATGTATAGTATATTAAATTCCTAACATGTCATGTTAAAGTTTACATTTAACGAAAGTATACTTTAGCACAGTCAATTATTCGAATATTTATGTTTGTGTCAGTATTGTTTAAGATATGTCACGTATGATTCATTACTTGTCTAAACTGCGTGATTGCCAGCTTGCTATACAGGGGCCTTAACATGAGGAGAGGAGAAGGGCATATCGAAGGCGCTCTGGACGGCTCTATATGCCTGGCTGGAGGCGGGGGTTGGGGGCGTATTCCCAGGGGACGACGTGGCAGCCTCATCTCGTCGGTTAATTGGTCGCCGCCATGTCCGCGCGCCAATCTCCACCGCCAATTACAAGCATTTACAGCAGCGACGTGACAGGCCCGCCTGCATCCTGTCTCTACTACCTCGTAGCAGGTTATTATAGCACAGCGTTACTCACACGTGCTTGATGCTTGATATAAAATAATATAATTTATCATAATTTAATATCATGTAATATAATACAATATTACGTAATATAATAGATAATATAATAGAATGTAACAAGGTATAGTAGAATATAACATAATATAATATAATGCAATATAATATAATCTATTTAAACATAATATAATAAAATATAACATAAAATAATATAACATAATACAATTTAATATAATACAGTATATTATAATAAAATAAAGAAAATAATATTATATAATATTATAATATTATATAATATTATATTATGTATAATAATATGACGTAATTTTAAATTTTGACCAGCTTAATTGCAAGGTAAAAAGACACACATCGGTTCATAAATAAGACGTTTTTTGATTGGTACTTGTTTTCTAATTTTTTTAGAACTTGCAACACAAATGTATTCTACTAGCACTGTAATGCCACTTTGCCGCCACACACAAAATGTCAGTACGATTTTGGAACTTTTTTTATTTGTATATAAACCAGTGAAAAATATATTCGCCAGAAAGAAAACATCTGTTTAATATGTACTGTGATCGAAGCTAGCATATATTGCGTTTCTATACAAATTTTTATTTATAATTTTTATAGTAAAATATTGTGTTTTAAAACAGCAATGTTAACATTATGTACAAAAATTATTTTCATTCGTAAAAATATGTTATCATTGACAAACATTAAAAGAAAAAACTAGTTTCTCAAACAGGTGTATACGTTTTGAGCGATGTTTTGATTTTAAGGAAGAATTCACCACACCTTAAATATTTTTTGTGTAAAAATTACGTTTGAGGGGCCTTCCTAGATAGGTTGGGTTTGTGAGTGAGGCATGGGCAGTAAGAGTGCCTTTGACAGACGTATGTAATATATTATCGCCTCTCCGGGCAAGCCACCCAGCTGGCGTGCAGTGCTTCACTATTATCCCTTTTCCTATGTGACTTTAAGCGGTGACCACATTGTTTTATTTGTTAGCGGCATAGTTTATAGTCTAGCGCTTTTTTCTATAGTTGTGGTCTTCAAATCCGGTGGTTATTTTTCCAGATACGGCAGTCTGAAAAACCGGTTTCTGGCCACTTTGAGGGGCCCAAAAATAATGTTTCTAATAAACGTGTCGAATTTTTAAAACTATAGCGACATTGTTTGAAGTGTGTGTTATTTTCATAGATATAAAATTATAACGTAGTTAAATAGTTGGGCAAAAAATAAAAGAATAGCCGTAACTCGTTGCAACGCTTTTGAGGCGCAGATAGGCAGGCCCCTTAAGGGCGCCGCAGACCATGCGCTTAAAATGCGTTGCAGTGTATTCGTAGAATTTTTTTTGCGATAGTATTCCACATGTACCCAGTGTATCAACGTTAGAAAAATAAAATACACTTCAAACGATAACGGAAAGGTAGTAACAAAGCGTCACGCCAGTAAGAAAAATCATTTCGGAACCCCCGGAGACGGCTATAAACACCATTTTCAACCTGTTATATCTGACAATTACCCACGGGATTCGAGTGAAACTACTCTAGGAGCATGCAATGGACTTCTCTTAAAACGTTCCACCATTAGTAAGATTGGGTCACCACTGAGAGTGTCAGTCAGGCGAGTGATCTACATTACTACTGCACGCAGTCTCAGTGTCTTGCGGAAGAGGCGATACCGCACCAGATGAGCCAGTTAACATCGCTCTTGGCACCGTTCCTCACTCACACAAATACACGGCAAATAGTCGGGCGCGGTAACAGTGTTCATTTCGCAGTTACACGTAACGCTAATTTTTGTTGTTAGGAAATATGTGAGTAGATGAATGTATTCCCGTCGCACGACCTCGTATACCGGAAGGTGCAATACAGGATAACAAGGCTTGAGATGTGAACTAGGGTGAGGGCACTTAGCAGGATAAGGACTAGAGATGGTTGAGGTTAGGAAGGATAACGGTAAGGGTAGGGGCACCTGGCGAGGGGGAGGGGGGTTAGTGCATCTCGAAAACGAAGTAGACACATGTCATTTTAAACCCCTCACAGCAGCTCATTAGCTATTTTTTTTCTCAAGGGATAAAAATCTGCTTTATACTGACATATCTTTTTGGATAGGGACCTTGGTTTTTCGCGAAAAGAATTTTGCCTCACATAGTTTCAGTGCCTTACGTGCACATCTGCAATTCTGCTTCATGATCAGTGATTGGATATTATAACTCTCTCGAGTCTTGAGATTCTACCGGCAAATCACAGTCGTGAGGTGTTGCAGAGACTTTATTGTAATTGGCTCAGACAAATAATATACGGCTCTTCATATAGACACGCTGCAAATAATCATGAAGCAGAATTGCAGATGTGCACGTTATGCACTGAAACAAAGTGGGGCAAAATTATTTTTGCGAAAACCCAGAGTCCCTAATTATTGGAAATGTTACAAGTGTATCGCTGTGAATGTCAGTAGCAATTCAACAACATTAACAAATCTTAATTTTTTTTAAAGTTAATAGTTAACCCTAGGGCTCAGTGCGCGTTACCTTAGAACAAACATATTTAATGTGTTAAGGATATCATAAATAACTTAAACATTAGCAGCGAGGTCTTGTTAAATTGACAAAGAATGTCCACTGCGTGTGCCCGCCTCCTGGCAGGGTCACGTTGTACATGGGAGGAGGTCCACTAGCGAGGTGAGATAAGATGAGTGTGGATGGCGATGGAATGGGAGAGGCGGGGGAAACGAGAGATCCCTGAAAAAAAAACCTGCCTGTCAACACCATCATCCGCGATGTTAACAACTTGCGGAAAATCATGGACCGAACTCGCCGGGGATCGAGCCCGGTTCGCCTAGGTGGGAGGAGAAAGGTTTGACCCGTCGACCACCGCGGCCCTCTATTAAAGTAATAAGGGAGCAGTCGTGAAGAACCTTTTGGTGATATAGTTGACGACGTATAGGAAATAAACCAATGTTAAATTTTTTAAGCAGAACTAAACCGTTTCTAAATCTATCTGAAGAAGTTAAAAAAATACATGAAGCCCTAAGTTTACGCTGAGGTAGCACTACCACTAAAAAAATTTGTTTCTCTTCAAATAAAAAAAATATGGCAGTCGTTTTTCAACACTGTCAAATCTAACTCAATCGCTTTATTCTCCTTTAATTTCGTCTATCGTGCGACAACGTAGTACAGCTTCAGGGCTTCTCATTGGCCATAAATTTCACTTAGTAATTGTATTAAACAAAAGTTTAACCTAATCTAACTTTTCTTAGTATCACAACTTGCCATGTGCTCGTGCTTATCTTTATGGACCTACGATTTTAGCTAGCCAGACCAAAATACATAAACAACGTAAATCTCTTTTAAATTTAATAAACGCAATTCACTACCAACTTACTAGTTTCACCTTCATATGAGAGCAAAATTAAACTCCTAATCGAATAAAACCGATATAATTTATATACGTAATCTGCATTACGTCACTCATTTCTGTCTAGCTGACGTCACAGAAACAGTGGTGCTGATTGGCAGACATCATGCGATATTGGGCCACAGTCAAATGTACAAAATTCGTTATGCATTATCATTTTTTTAGTTTACTTGTATAACAAGGTTGAATTACGGTTATGAAACTGAAATGAAAAATAATAGTTTCAAATTATTGTTGAACCTTAAATGCTTTATGGGACCGATAAGTAAAATAATTAGGTAGCTAAAATTAGCCAAATTGTAAGTATATGTAACCCACGAAAATTTGCGTACCTGTACTATGTGTACATATATGATAAATACCAGAAGATAAGCCCGAATCTTAAATTACACTTCAATTCAATTCCTAGATTTATACGCAGTTTTGTAAATTTGATCTTTTTGTTTTGATCTATTCTGTTACAATTTTCGTTTATTTTAACTACCGACTTGGTTTACTTAGCGGCCCACCGACGCATTTAAGGGTCAACAATAATTCGAAACTACTATATTTTTACTTCTTCAGGTATTGATTTATTTGTCGAATTTTTATTGTCTTAATTTATATTTTATTTGTAGAGTTTTAAACTTTGGTGCTTGTAAAATTGTATTAAATATTAAATAAAATAATATTAATTTTAAGTGGTACAAATTGTGTATTTAAATATTATTACATGTATTGTTAATAATTAAAAAAATAGTGTACTAAAGTATTGATAGGCAGACATAGGTGTCGAACTTATAATACCCTACTTTTTTGTTAGGGGTTAAAAATAGTAACTAGCATTCAGTGAAATAAAAAACATTGAAATCGGCGTATCCGTTTGGGAGCTAAGAGATCATAGAGAGATAGACAGACATAGGCGTGAAATTTTTAACGTTCCTGTTTTGTCGGTGGTAAAAAAGGAGTTGGGCTGCTATCCTAAGACTTCGCATCATCCTGAAAAATGCACAACGCCGATGGAGTGCAGTGACGGTACAAGCAGGAGCATCCAGAGACAAAGGTCACGTATCCCAGTGCGAAAACTGGGAGTGACTACAACCAGGTATCGAGCCTGGATCGGTACACACAAAATACACTATTTGGTGCTGCGTAAAAACACATCCGTGGGATTGCAACTTAAATAAAGCAATAAATAACATAAATGCAATAAAAACGTATGAAACTATAAATGCTGTATAATGCAACATACTTCTAGCTTTCACAATTTAAAAGAAAGAAAAAAGCTAATTACTTTTTGTGTGTGGTATTATGATTTGTGTAACGTTTCTAATGGTGTTTATTTTTTATGTGTGAATATTATTTCTGTTCATTTTTAATTCTAATTTGGACGTGCCACTATGCAGAACTTATTGAATGTAAACATTATTGTGAACTCCAAAACATTATCAAGATATTGCCGACAAGTTTAACAATATTTTGTAAAATTTGTATAACAATTTTTTTTACTGTACATCAATCTTAATTCAGCCATTACTATAAAACAACAATGCATGCACACAAAATTTTCACAAATATATATTATATTTATTTCCGAAAATTTTTTTTAGCAAAGCTACTGCTAACATTATATACAAACGAATTAAACTTTTTTTAACACGCAAAAATAAGAAGGATGTATAAAGCTAATACATAATTTTTAATACACAAGAACAGAAGGATTCTGGAGTGTATCAAACGCGTGTGTACAAATTAATTTTGCACGATTTTAAGAAAAATGTGTAAAGGACATTGTGTCGTTACAAAAGTTTGAAAGGAAGTTTTTTTGTGAAACATATTTTTTTTTCTTGCATGTTGGCTTGGGAATACAATAAAATTATATCACTCTGCTAAGAACTTCCGACTAGTTGTTACTTCTTCTCAATTGTTGTTTTTATTTAGAGCAATTACTTGAAACCACAAACTGCAGGAAGAATACCTAGTCAATTGGGTCGTATATATCTTTACTCGTTAACGTGACTTTATAGATATTCCTTTGTTTCATGTAACATCAAGAGTCCAGAAATAAATACTTAATGCTTGTGATTTAAACTTCAAACAATACTCGGTTGTTAAGCCCCTGTAACCCACAATATCCTGGGGGTGATATCGCAGGTCTCCGGTTGCAAATGAAGCATTTAGGGAGGAAGTAAGTTGAGTGTCTCGGGTTCGAGTTACGGTCGTATAGCCAACACGACGCCTGCACAATAAGCCGTAATGAACCGTAGTCGGAGGAGATGACATTAACACCTCACGGCAGTAACCTCGGTAAGTAGTTATCTTGGCATGGTGCGTGCATGAAGTGTATCTGCCCAGAGCGTAGTCATGCGTCGAGCAGATAGTCGACTTGACATTACCGCAACAGTCTAGGTAAGACCACGTCACTAGACAACCATTATCTGAACATTAGTTCGGGTTAAAGGCTAGGTTTCAGTCGCCACATTGAATTTTATTATTTTTCGCTTTTTTTGGAATTCTATCAAGATAAACGTTAAATGTGCGATTATACCTCAAATTATATCAAAATTTCGCTATAGTACAGACTTTGCGATTTAGCTGTTAACTTCCAATTACGCCGCAATCTGTTCGGCAGTTTTTTTATATTCATAATTTTCCCGACAGACTGCGAACTGACTATAAATTACCAGTTCAATTACCATGTTTGTACTGTATCTCAAAGTAAATAGAATTTGCTGTTTAATCACAGTTTTAAAATTTTTCTTGTTAGATTTAAAAATAAATAAATACATAAACAAATAAATTCAATATGGCGACTGAAACCGACAGTACACATCTTGCGATCTAGATGTTAACATATAATTACGCCGCAATGTGTGTGGCAAATGTTTTTATAGTCATAATATGCCCGACGAATAGCGACCTAACTATACATTACTAGCTCAATTGCCGTGCTTGTATTGTAGCTCAAGGTAAATAGAATAGAAGTATAGTAGGATATTTTACACTTTTCTTCTCAGAATTAAAAAAAAAAAAACGAAAAAAAAAAAATGAAATTCAATATGGCGACTGAAACCGAGCTTTAAGGACCCAGTACAGCAGGCGCTATATGCCACGTTACAGACAAGCAATAAGAGCCAGACTAGCTTGTTCGTCAACAACAGTATCGCCTTTATGTGCGGGCCGCAAAAACAACGTTCAGTGTTTTCTTCGTTGGTTTTTTCCTGTGGGCAGGGACAGAAAAATTTCGCGAATTCAATGACCGGCATGCTAAAATCCATTGTCCTATACATACTCAAGCCCCGTCTATTCGTTCATTGTCTGTTGTTCCACTGAGTAGCAGCTACTAGACAAACGGTCGGGGCTTGTGTATGCATAGCATAGTTTAGTCTAACGTGCAGGTCATTGAATTCGCGAAATTTTCCTGTCCCTACGTATGGGACTTTAAGCGGTGACCATACTTTTAGTATTTACGGAAAGTGTACAGTAATGTCCGGCGCATGCTTCCCGATGTTAGTTTTACTATTCCGGTTAGTATATTTTACGTGACAGTAGTCTGAAGAAATTGTTTATAACTCTTTTGAGGAGGCTCGAATCCAGGCCTCTAAACATGATATCTAAAAAACATAAATAGAGAAGCATAGTTTTAAATGTGTTTTTTTCGTAGATAAAGATATCGAACGCAAGTTTAGAAGTAATTCTTAAACAAAAAATAATATATTTTTCATAACACACTGCATCCATGTTCATGCTCAAGCTGTTATGGCCCCCAAGAAACAGTAACTTCACTACGTATTGATTTATCTGTTTTCCTTGCCTATTTTGTTTCACGACTAAGAATTCCAAAAATACCACACTGGAAACACAACTTATGATCTTACCTTTCTCTTGACATATAATAAATAAACTAGGAACTCATAACTATGCGTTTTTTTAAAATAGAATTTAACAGCCATTAAAGAATACGTAATGGACGACTTGAAAAGAGGCGGAGCTTCAGTCAGGTGTGGGATACAATTCCTATCTCCATGGATACCGCAGCCGAACATAACCTTCATTTAGCTGTTTGGCTTCACATGTCCCGGATGAGATGTACGTCAAGAAAATTGATCATTTGTTTGGAATTTGCCGTTTTTTCAGATAAACATTAATCTTATGTATTTGCGTATCTTAACCATGAAATTTAAACTAATATTTTTTACCCTTGCGTGCAAATCTATAAATGCGCAACATTTTTGCTTTCTGCAATTACCAACTAACAAATCAGTACGTTTGTAAACAAGCTTTTTGTTTCCCACAGTATTTCCCCTGCGGTGTGACGTCAGTGGGCGTGTACTTCAAGTCGTCCACTATGAGTTCCTAGTTCAGTTTATATAGGTATGCTGTCTACTGAAAGGTAAGATCGATAGTTATAGTTCCAGTGTGGTCTTTTAGAATTTTCGATTGTGAAACAAAAATACGCCGGGTAAAACAGTAAATTAATTTGTAGGGAGCTAGGGGTTACTGGTTCTTGACTGTACTACAGGTTAGGTAAATAACTGAATTTATTATGGACAACTATGGTTAGGGAAATTTCCCACCGCTAATTGCACTGGTGTTAATATCGGGTCAATGTTGTGCTGGCGCTTATGAAGAGAGCTTCCGAGTGTATATCCGAACATTGTCGAAGAAAGAGGTTCACTCCATAAGCGCCACCGTACATTTAACCACTTCCCATCCCGTTCCCACTAGTGGCAGAAATTGTCCCTTTCAGAACTTAACGCCACTGAGTTTCCAATCCTATAGCAGAATTAGGCTTACGCGAGTTGACACTGTGATAGCTATACAATAATGTACGTTTAATCTCGTGGATTGAAAAAAAAAAAAGAAAAAATTCACAAACCTAACATTTATACCTCATTGTTAATGCATGAGTATTTTATACTCTGTATTTGTGATAGTAGTTAACTAGTGAGAAATCCTGTTGGTAAATTGTTAGCAAAATTTTCATTAAGTTTATATACCTGCGGTGTTACTACCTCTTTCCATCTACATTTTTTTTTAGTGTTTAAAGTAATTCCTGAATCTAACTTCATTGTTTGGTTCGTCTTACATGAAGAAACTTAGCAAAAAATAAATTAAAGAAATTAGAACTATTACAAAATTACTTAGAATTTTGATATAAGAATACGTCATGATATTGCAATTAATGCTAATGCAACTAACATGCAGATACAATTTTCTTAATTTTATATCAAAAATATATTTACTACTTAAGGATTGCAGGCTACGACAAAGAGCAACAAAGAAACTGAATATTTACATATGTAGCTGATTTAGAATTACATTTAATTTTGAATTTGTTTCTGTATGGTAGCGTTTAATGTAGTGGTTTTTTCCAATAGTATTTACACGATCACTGGAGGATCGAGATATAAGATTTTTTGGAAAGGAGGAAGGTAGGGGGGGGGGGTTTCTACGATTACACCCCGAATCAAAGAAGGTGTGGAGGGTCTGGGCTCACCTCCGGAAAAAAATTGTTGTTAAGGTGAAAAATGTTGCTATTTAAGGCATTTCCTAAAAAAATTGATTACACCATTTAAAATTGTAATATTTTACAGATAAACTATACATGAAAAGTAATGTGCCGAGGGGGGGGGGGCTGGTCCCCATGGATCCGCGCCAGCAAACAATCATATTGTAACAACTTTTCTGTCCTGGGCGCAGCCAGGTTCCCTAGGGATGGAGGGCTTATGTAATCAAATAAAATTACTTAGATTAGGTTTCCTAATTGACTATAGAAATTACAAAACACTATACATTAATTACGCAACACTTGCAATTCACTCTCTCTAAATAAACACATACAGATATATACAGATTATGTAACTAACAGTCTAATTCTATTCTATTACTGACTAATCAAATGTCTTATCTCGCTCAGTTCTCTAGTAGCACAGCCTCTACATAGAATGTATTGCCAATCACCACTACATACAGTTCAACCTGTTCGTCCACTTACATTTACTCACACCACTCCAGGAAAGTTACCTTTGTCCACAGTAGCACAGCATCTTCGCTGGCCTCCCTCGTTCATTCGCCGCGCACACTCACTGGCTAATCGCCGAACAGACTCTCTAGCGGCTCACAACGAACCTGCTTATGTATATCACGTGCGCCGACGTCCAGAATATTCTGTAAGTTTGCCGACAGGGCTGTGTGACGTAATTTGAACCTTTCCGACATTTCGGTAACGCTCAGTTACGCCCGAGCTGAATACCTGTCAAATGGTGATGGACAGGTGCCCAAGGTGCCCACTCATTTAAAAGTGTGTTGACGTCAGTCTTGCTGTGACGTCAGTCTGTCCGAGCAGGTCGGGCGCCGAGAGTAGGCAGGAGGGGAAGGGGGAGAGGCCGCATTCCAACAACCTAGCAGTCTGGGCTGTACATAGCGAGCGGTGGTTGCAAGGAGGGGGGGGGGGGGTGGCGCGGCTATTCATTCGCGTGCCTGCGCGAGCCACTGACTTTTTACAATAATTTAACTTGTACTCATGATGTAGTCAAGTATAAGAATAAATAAAGTCAATATCATCACAAACTAAGCCAGTTAGTAATAATATAGATTGCAGAAGTTTATTTTTATAGTCGCAATACACTAGGTGCATAAACTTAAAGATAGCTACTCCGGCGGGATTTCAGGCTGAGCTTGATAGTCGATAGTGGCATGTCGTGTGAGAACTTGTAATTATCACAACACTGCATGAGCGTATCAAGAAATAGTTTGCAGAGGGAAGATTAAACACTCACTTTGCCGATAATATTAATAGATCTTTATTTGGCGATCTTGTAATCTGCGAGATTAACAAGTCACATTTTTAGAATCACTGCAGGTTTAGTAAGAGTCTCTCTGAACTACCCTGAGAAATCACAAAGTTTTGTAATTGTAAAAATACTGCTCTGTTGTGGGAGGCGTAAGATCCATACACCAGCATTCACTTTTTATCCTAGGTACGCCCATGTAACACTGTTAGAGTATGAACATTGTTGCATCATATCGTCATAGAAATGAGGATGAAATTTGTATTATATCGTTGAAACTTAAAGTTTACAATCTACCACTTTAAATTAAAATTGTTTAATTATTGATCTGTGATCCACTTATTTTAGAAACTTGTTTTACTCTTAAATTGCCATAATTTCTGCTACGACAGTACCAACTGAATGTACCAGATCCAGCATTTTCTTTTTGGCGTTGTATAAGCAGGTACTATCGCAGCTATATCTGCAATCAGTATCGTGTTGGATACTCTCATGATATGTAATGTAATCGTGACAGCGAAGCTTCAGGGCCGATAAATTTCCGGAGCACTTTAGGATCAATATGTGTAGCAATGTTTATTACGAGCAGCAAATGAAGCGATGTTACCAATATTATTACTAATAAAATGGAAATGTAGTGTTATGACCCTCGAGTCCTTGTTGACCTCGCAGCAACAACCCCAATTTTCACGGCCAGCGAGTAGCTTCTCGCCTTGGGCTCCAACTAGACCGACCTAAACTTAGGCCGCGGTCACACAGGATACTAAACTACTTAACTTAAACTTGTTCAGTTTTATGCAGCAATTACAAGAGACACGAACTCGTTCAGATCACAGTCTCTTCTCGTTCAAAGTAAACTGGTTTCATATGTAGTTTTGAACGACGTATCTTCGCTGCTTCTCTCCTATTGGCTGTTTGTAGTAACACTCTGTGTAACAAATATGGCTACTTTTTGGTCCGACATTTTGCATTCGTTAAATGAAATTAACTTTTAGGCATAGATATTTATATAGACTTTACACACACAGTAGCATTTCAGTTAGATGCTATATTATAAATAAAACGTCACAAATGTTGAGTGTAGATGTAATAATAATTAAATATGTTACATTTCAGGTTCCAAGTTTGTTGAGGTTAGAAAATTGATTGAGTTAATTCAGTCGTGTAACCATGCAAACATGTTTAACCTTTCAACACGATCAAACATGGCTGCCGAGACCTCTAGTGTGAGAGTGGCCTAACACACAGTTTGTTCAGTAAGTGCTGTATCAGTTGTTCCCCAAATGTTAAAAGCTAATGCCTAATTCTCTAGTGTTGAGTAGTGTCATATCGAGCTAAAATCTCGTGTATATATAAATATATAGCGTCACGTAGCGTAGGGTACGCATTGTTTCACATAAAATATCATAACGACTCTAATATTCAGGGTTTTATTATTATTATTATTATTATTATTATTATCATCATTATTATTTTCTTCTCATCCGTACTGAAAAAGGGTAGTAAGTTAATTTTGGCTTTTAATTTGAAAGAATATTTAGTTTTCGGAAAATTTCTTTTTTACAATTAGGATCGTGGAAGCCTAAACGTTCGGTTACGATTTTTCGGTGTAGAATTTTTCAGTTCACTACTCCAGGAAGCCTACAGAGGTGATTATTCACTGCAGCGCTTGTAGATGCTTTGTGGGCAGTGTCTCGGCCACAGACGACTGTCCCGGCAGTGCGCGCAGGCCGATGGCCTTGCAGCTAGGTTATAGACAGACGAGAGGTGTGGTGATGAATGCGGCCGAGTCGTCGGGCGTTCGTGCGCTATGGGTGCTTCTGGCACTTTCGATGTGCGGTGGCCTTCCTGGGCACTGGACGTTTCTGTCGACACTCCCCCGCTCCCGTGTCCCACGTTTAACATCAGTAGGAGGGCTGACCCACCGGCAGTGAGTACAGCACAGCACATTCCCGTCAAGTCATTTACCGGCAATTGTGCATGGCTAGTGACGTCAAACAGCGCTGAGCAGTGCGTGCCTCGTGGAACATAGTGAATACAGCGCAGGTCTGGGAAGATCGAAACATGTTTGTTGAGTTGCACAGAAACTTCGAGTAGCACTAGTGTGAAGTATAAGTCCTGTCAGCCATGTTTCGGCGAGCTTTTGGTTTTTATATATATATATATATATATATATATATATATATATATATATATATATATATATGTATGTATATAGCTCTATGTTCCGTTCCATCTTTATGTTCCCTTCGAGAGTTTATGAATAGAGCTTACCGAGTGGGATTTCCGAAATCGTTCCGGTCAAATGTTGGCTAAAATTGGCTTTATCAGATTGCGGTCTCTTACAAAATACCAATCGGATGCGAAAATCACACATACATATAACATGCATTGAGACAATAAACTATAATAATAAACCGAAATAAAAAGATATGGTCGTTGCTTAAAGTCTTGTAGAAAAAATAACAATAGTGAATCACTCAACTCAGGCTATTCTGATTTCTATTTTCTATGGTTTTCCGAAATCGCTCCAGGTGAATGTTGGGATGGTTCCTTAACAAAGGCCATGGTTGAATCTTCTCCCAGCTCCTGTCATTGTACCAAGTTGTGTATCACTGTCTGTAATGATCTGGCTGTCGACGAGACGTAAACCCCACTTACCTACCTTTCTTTTCTGTTTTGAGCTTTTTGGTCTTTTTCAAGTTTCCGTGTTCGAGCGTTCAAAATGGCGATAGGCCGGACATAGGGTTAACTGCTCGACTTATTGGCGGGCTAAGCTTCATTTTTTTTTTTTTTAATGATGTAGATTACTTCGTTATCAGAAACATTTAAATGCTGTTTACCGGTAGGAAGAGGGTTAGCAGAAGTCTATCTTTCACGAACGTCCCTGAGATTGGATAAGACATCGCTGGACAAGAAGAATCTAAACTATGAATATTATTTTTGTTATTATTTATTATTAATTAAATAAGTTTTCTTTCTTTGTTGCATGCTAACTAATAGTCCCTGTTTATTTTTGCTTGTGTTTATTGTTGGCCAACAAGAATATTACGTACAGACTAATCATGTATGTCCCATAATAACACAATTACTTTGATACTTGTTGTAATTAACCAAATGTTTACTTATTATAAATCATTCAATTTTGTTAAACTAATGTATTCTGCGGTATTTTTATATCCCTTCTATAATTTTGTAAAGTCACGAATTTAAATGATCCTTCTAATTTTCCACTTAATTATGTACCTGAGCACTGAAAACGTAATCTTCATTTTTGTAAACTTCAATTAATTCACCACAGTCATTTGAAACTTATCTTTTATTTCAGTACTTAGGTAGAAGTGCCTCAGAATTGACAGATAGTCCAATAACGCCACCAGTTCTGCAACCCAATTTCCTGCTGTTGCATTTCTCGAGTTGTTAGGCTAGTTGAACTAGTAATAAATCAAACGCACTACAATATAGGAAACGCGACCTGTGTGCAGGATCCCAGATTACTTTGCAGCTATGCATCTAATTTTATTATTTTCTTTAGTTTCTATGTTAATGTGCTCTACCGAACTTTCAGAAACTATCTTACGATAGACTATAAGGTGAAAGTAATTTTGAAGTGATTTGCTTTCTTTTTTACATTTAATGAACTACGAACTATGCATTTATTTCCCCCAAAACTTTGGTTATTTAACTATGGAGTTCTTCAGTTCACATTTTACGGTTTTACATTATGGTTCGGCTCAGTGTTTATTATTAAGTCATATTTTTCTCCACCTCGTAGACTTCGAGAAAACAGTACTTCACGACATACAGCTTTCACAGCACACACCCTTTCACATTACGTTATTTATTATTATCATAAGCTTCTTTATTATTTTCACACATTTACAATTGAAGTACTTTAGATTATTTAGATAGTTTTAGTAGTATGCCCAGTCTCGTGACATTTACGGTGGAACTGCTGGGTAAATTATTTGGAGGCGGCCCCGTCAGGTTGCAGATGTGCTTATTTTCCATCCATATTTGTCAGTAGACGACTAATCATACTATTTAATTTTAATACGCCCACAGTTTTGTGATAATATTTAGGAATCCCAAAGTTTGGGGTGAAAAGATATTTGTACCAACTTCGTACAATTCCTTGCATGCTCCTCAGCAGCTTTGCTTCAAAGTCAGCAGTGGTTAAATTTGTTTAACTCTAAACAGCTTGGAATCATACACGCAAATCTCTAATGTTGGTGTTTCAGTAACCTTGTTCTTAATGGCATAGTAAAATCAGTGACGACTCTGCATAAAACGCTCGGTGCCAGTAACCACGAAACAGAACTGCAGATATGCACGTCAGGCTTTGAAATAAGTTTGTATAAAGGCAATTTCTTGAATTAAAAAAGTCCACACTATTGTCTCGTAACATAATTTTGAATTTTTCGGCTCTTAACTTAAGAAACATTTTTCAGTTAAGTCCTCACATGTTCCTGGAACTTGAAGTCACACACGGGAAAGTGGCTATGAAATATGGTTATCATTACAACCTTGTCAAAGAAGAATTTTGTGAAATGTGTTAGCTCTGAAGGCAAATCTTGCTCTGCCGAAATAATTTTAATGTAGTTATAAATTCCACAAATTTCTTCCAGTAATAACGTTCATATTCTGTTTCACCTTTTGTTCATGTTTAAGGGTTACAATAATGAAAGTGTTGTTTTCTGGGTAAAGCGACGAATTTGCTGCGAAAACATTTTTGTGCCACTTTGTTTCAGTAGTGTCCTATGTGCACATCGACATCTCTGTTTTTATTTAAACACATTTCGTATTTGACTGTACCACTCATAATACTGTTTTTACTACGCCATACATCTGGGATTTGCCAATAGAACTCAAAGACAAGTGACGTTTAAAACATTCTATCACTAACCACGAAGCAGAGCTGCAAATGTGCACTTAAGGCATTCCTATCAAACGGTGCAAACATTT